>SKCR01011785.1:0-58447 GCA_019454045.1 Zanthoxylum bungeanum | reverse complement strand
ACATCGATAATGCGGAATAGACTAGTATTGCACTTGTGCGTGTTATGGGAGCATGACGGCATAGTTCTCATATATTTGGGTATTGGATACTCATACAAGTGTAATAGGAGGTTGTGTTTATCGATGGTACGGAAACAGCTTCGCTCTGGATAGACCCATCGGAATTCCATTGGTAGTATGACTATGTGTCTATGGGAGTCTGAATCAGGGTAGGTGTATTTGGTCTTAACCTGAGACTTACATCGCTAATATTTGCGACAATCAATATACTTTGGTTTTGGTCGTTCGGGGCTTTAACAGGTTCCGTGTACGCCTCTTCTAGGTATATTGAGAATCGTAGTGTATTGGGTGTGATGTCAAGATGGAAGTATCACTTCAGTCATATGGAGATAATGGTCACGTAGGATACGGAACTAGTACTCTTATGTACTGCAGTCATCGGGATAATATGACTAGGTCATGCTTATCCGATTATATAGACTAGTTACCAAAGATCTGATATATGCTTCGTACGGGGCAGACACAATTCCAGCCCCAGGTCTAGCATGTGACATTCGATACTGGATCGTAATACGCAATACTACGTATACTACGCCTGACATAGATTATATATTCCTTTAAGAATATTTCTAAAGGAATTGGGTAGGCACGGTGCTTTACTAGAAGCCAACCATGTCTCGTAAATCGGTAAAAACGTAGTACGAGGTACGTTCGTGTTTGGATAGTCCGACGACCGAATTTACTGCCAATATATCCAGGGATCTCATGGGTCGCTTTCAGCGATGACGTATGATTCGAACATAATTAATCTGGGATTAATTACGGAGAGATTTTATCTAGGATAAAATACTATTTGAAGAGAGAGATCGATTAATTTGGAATTAATCGATAAAATAATATATTCGATATATTAAATGAAATTAGATTTCATAACGGAATTAAAATTGGATTTTAATTCGGGCAAACGAATTAATTTAGAATTAATTCGCAAGCGATGTGAATAGTAATTTTACTAGGCATAATTATTTAATTAAATTTGATTTAATTGCGTCGCAACGGAAAATTCGTTAAATCGGAATTAACGAACCCGAGCCCGAGAGTGTTTGCGGGCCCACTCGGATTTTGAATCAAGTGGGGCCCACATGTCACATCACAAGTCACATCACTTGTCACTTTAGTTGATGGGTTTTGGTGAGTTGGTGAAGACTTGTTCAACACACTTGGTAAAGTTGATGGCTTGAGTGACATATACCAAATGTTTGGTATATCTTTCTTTTGTTTTTTGAAATCAATTAACACAAGTCATTCACTCCATCTCACTCTCTTATGCTCACGGCTTTGAGCCATTTTTCTCCAAAATTTTTCTTCTTGGCCGAATACAACAAGGAAGAAACAAGGAAATTTGTTGTAAATTTTCTAATTGCTAGCACATTCATGGAATCATCTAAGGTGATAGGGAAACCTATCATTGAGCTTGGAATCAACTCAAAAGCTTGAGCTTGGATTTCACATTCAAATGAGACCTTGGCCGAAACTTCAAGGAGGAAAGTTTTGTATTTGACGCATCCAATATCCGATCGTTGTAAGTATATTTCCGATATACTTCTTCTTGTATTCACATGATTTTTTGCTTAATTGATCTTGGTTTGACCTAGAAAATCCAATAATGGTATCAAAGCCATAATTGAGCATGAAATTGACTTAGGGTTTATATACTTGAATTTGGGTAAGAAGCATGATTTTGTCAAATTGAGTGTTTGGTTATGTTTGGATTATGATAACTTAGAGTTATGCATGATTAATTTGATAAAATTTGATTAGAAAATTTTTCCCTATTTCTTTATGAAGGCCGAATGTAACTAGAACCCTAACTCTTGGTGATTTTGAATTTTAGACAATTGGATGTGTTTAAAATGCATGAGATATATAAGTTTGTGATTTAATTAGATTGAAATCAAAATTGATATAAAAGGTCTCCAATTGCCGAGAGCCTTATAAGCATGTTGTATTGATTTTGTTTCAATTATGTTGGACATGAATTGATAATATAAAGCATGATTAATTAGTGTAATTGGTGTTTTGGAAATATTGATTTAACTAATTAATTATGTCTAATACACTTTAGTTAATTAAATTGTGATATTGAGAATATTGGAATTTAATTAATTAGGCTTAATTTGGAATTGGGCTATTAATGTTGTATTTGAGCTTAATGGGTTTGGTTGGGCCAAGTTTGGTTTAGGATAATTGGTTGGATTCAATTGGGCCTAAAACCATTTCCATAAAGTCCAAATATGATTATTGGGCCTTTAAAATTTAATAGGGCCTAATGGGCCAAAATTAATTTTGTGGCAAATGGTGATTCCTTAATGGGCTTTGGTTGCCAAAGTCCATGCCTTAATAAATTAATTGAAAGCCCATTGGACTTTAATTAAATTGACATTGGATGTTAATTGGGCTTTGAGACCCGTTAAGATTAGATTTAGAATCTAAGTCGCAAAGGCTCGTTAATAAAGTGTAATTATTTAATTTGGAATTAAATAAAGAATTAGTATTGAATACGAATTAAATTGGATTTAATATTGTAGTTTGATATAATTCAAAAATTCGTACTTTGAGTATTTATTTTAAAAACGAGTTGGACTCGCGCAAATCAAATTGTTGTTTGAACATTGGATGGTTATTAATCAAAGATTAATTAATTGGATTAGATTGATTGATAACATGCTTTGTGTGAATACATGGATGTATGAATAATGTATATCGGATTGATATTAGATGGGTGAGGGCAATTTTGAAAATTGTAATAATAAATTTAGAATTTATTAAATTGGACCTGCGTGTCCAGCCTATTACCTCTTGATTCTTTGTATTTCTCTTCTCACCTATTCCCCTCAATGTAAATGAGGTTTCTTTAGAAGTGTTATATAATTGGGTAGAAGTAAGATTTGTGCTAGCAGGTGAGAGGAAAGGGAGAGATTTGTTTTAGGAACAAATTGTATTATATATCCATCCGCATATCATTATTAATTTATTTATCACGCCTTATTAGGCTTTTAGAATGCATGTTTAAGGGTGAATGATGATACCTAATCAAAGATAATAAATTGGTTGCCAATTACGCGAAAAACCCTTAACAAATATTAAGCGTTTTCCTTCCATTGAATGATTCATTCTCAAGATCCAAGATTGACATTGGTTTGTTGGCCAAAGTCAAGACCTTTATCCATCGCGGATGTGTTTGAATCATGAAGCCTTTGTTCCATATCGCATGTCTTGTCCAAGTTGTGATTTGTTGGCCAAAGTCAAGATCACTTCTTGTCCATCGACATTGATTACGAAGCTTTCCAAGGTCAATAGGTCCCGCTTAACTGGAATCATTAAGCTTGTTGTGCCAAAGCCAAGGCTTAGTTGATTCAGAGGAAAAAGGTTAGGGAATATATCGAATATATTGGCATATATTAGATATATGTTTCGGACTTGGATGTCCACCTATTGGATCTAGGAATTGGATGAGATCCAATTGATCTTAGAGATCTACCTAGTTAAATATCATACATTTTATTGGCCAAAGTAAAGGTTGTGTGTTATTTAACGGTATCCTAGCCCATTAGGAAACTAGGTTTCCCGAAAACTCAAATAGGGTTAGAGGCTCGCCGAAAAATAGTGGGAGACTAGTATTAAATTTGCAATTTCATTTAGATACTTGCCAATACGCGCTCATTTCAATTTTTCGTCATTAATTTTAGAATAATTAGTTGGACTAAAATTTAATTGTTGTTTTAAATTAAACATTTAGACTGTATTCAAACTACTTCAATTTATAGTTGATTATATAATTGGATTATAGTAATCAATATATTTGAATTTAACCAATCAAATAATAGTTGATTATATAGTTAGACTATAGTAATCATTGTATTTAATTGTACCCGAAATCGTTGATTGGAAAGTTGGACTATAGCAATCAAGATAACTGAAAGATTAGCGTTTAAAACATAATCCTGGGAGAAAATGTCTTTAAACGGCTCAAATTTTCAGATTGAGAATAAAACCTCAGGATAGTCCTGGGAACTGAGAAATATTCTATTTGATAGAGTAACATCTCAGGCATGAGCCCGGAGTTGAGCAAATAGTGGAGCATGAGCTTTGGAAGACTCATGGTGATTATGACTTTAGTGCTCAATCCGTTATGCTTACTACAATGACTCTTTAATTCCGTCGTCAGAATTAAGGATTAGATCATTGTACCATGATGATGAAATTAAAGATCTTCATAGATCTAATCTTAGATCTTAGAAGTATAAATTGCAAAAGTTCTTTCGTTCGCGTATGTCAGAAGGTACATCTTTCGAGCACTAGGTGTCGCAGATGATTGCTGACATCGATCAGCTAGGTTAGCTGGGCATTACCTATGTGGTCGAGACTACCAAAGATTTGATCTTATAGTCTCTACCCGAAAGCTGGGGTAGGTTCATTATGAACCAAGAGTAAACTCTTGGAGAGTTGATGACTATGCTCAAGGAGGCAGAGCCAGAGCTTTTAAAAGAGGCAAAGGCAAAAGCATCACAGTCTTCTGGGAAGACAAAGGACATATCCCAAGATGTCTGCCTAAACTGTGGCAAACGGGGTCACTGGAAGCGTGATTACCGTATGGAAAAGGTAGACGTGAAGGAAGAGAAGACGGGCAAGGCTCCGACTTCAAACATGTTTGTCATAAACATGTTCACTACTAGTTTCAAAATTGGATTTTTGATACTAGATGTGGTATATAAATATGTACTGATGTGCAGAATCTGCTGATTAGCAGGAGACTGACTTCAGTTGAGATCGACCTGCGAGTCGAAAACAGGACGAGAGTCGCTGTTTTAACCGTAGAAACCTAAGTTTATGAACTACCATTCAGGTGTGTACTTAAATTATGAAACTGTTATAATGTACCTAGTTTGACTAGAAACATTATCTCTATATCTAAGTTTAACCCGTTGTGGGTATACCTTTATATTCTAGAACACTAAGTGTTTTATTTTATAAAGATGATATTGAGATAAAAACATTAGATGTGAATAACAGTATTTATATTTTGAATATAAATGAATCTCAAACATATAACATGACAAACAAATAGCTCAAACTGAATTAATCAGATGAGACTTATTTGTGGCATTGTTGCCTGGGACACATTAACAAGACTCGTATATCCACACTTTCGAAGAGTGGGTACTAGGACGGATTTGATAATATTCAAATGATGTCTACGAATCTAGTTTATTAGGCAAAGTGCCTAAAACACATTTTACTTGGTAAAAGTGCAAGTGCCATTGTTCTGTTAGCCCTCGTTCATAGTGACGTAAGTGGGCCTATGTCTAGCAAGGCTAGAGGTGGATATGAATACTTCGCAACCTTTACGGATGTGGCATTGCGTTATGGTTATCTGTTTCTTGTGAAACATAAATCGGAAAATTTTGATAAATTCAAAGAGTTTCGACACGAAGTATAAAGACAGATCGGCTAAAGTATTAAACCGTCATGGTTAGACCGTGGTGGAAAATACTTAAGCAATAAGTTTCTCGACTACTTGAAAGAGTGTAGTATTCTTTCAATGTGGACTCCTCTCAGAACACCTCAATTTGACGTGTGTCCGAACAGAGAAACCGAACTTCGTTGGACATGGTGAGGTTAATAATGAGTCGCTCTGAGCTACCATTTTCCTTCCAAGGATACGCATTAAACAGTGCAATACTTATTTTGAATAATTTTCCATGAAAATCTGTTAGACAGACTTAATATTAGATATGAACAGGAAAGAAACCGGGTTTTCTCATTCCTAAAGATTTGGAAATGTTGGGCATATGTTTGGATGATACCAAACTAGAACCCAAATCGGATAAGTGCCTACTTTGTAGTTGGTTATCCTAGGGAAACCAAAGTATAATACTTATACAACTCACAAGAGAACAATGTAATTGTTGCTCACCATGTGGTTTTCCTAAAAGGAATTCCTATATGCAGTGGTAAATGGGAGGAAAGTAAAACTCGATGAAAATCGGAGAAATACTGTTCTAGGCACTGATTCCTCATGGAACACAAACAGTTCACCAGGGATGAAACTGTACCAAAATATTCAAATACACAAGAACCGAGCAAGTCGGAGAGAGTCAGAAAACAACCTGGGAGGTATGGGTTTCTAATCTCACCTTGCAAGATGTCAATCTTATTGAGGAACACGAACCAGCTACGTATGAGGAAGTGATACAAGGTATCGACTCCCTATTATGGAAAAGTGCCATAAGTCTGAAATGGATTCCATGTATACCAACCAAGTTTAGACACTGGTTGATGTACCGGAAGGCATTGTGCCTATTAGTACTATATAAGTCTTCAAGGAAGAAAAACATGGATGGCAACATACAACGTACAAAGCTATGCTTGTAGCGAAAATGTATCGTTATCAACATTGTGTTGATTACGACGAAACCTTTTACCTGTTGCCATGATTAAAATCCATTTGGATAATGCTTGCTAATGCTGCATGTTTCATTTATGAAATATGGCAGCTGAACATCAAAACCGCTTTCCTTCAACGGAAATCTTTTGGAGGATGTTTATAAACATCCTAACGGTTTTGTCGTGCCAAAGCATGCAAACAAGGTTTGCAAGTTAATTCGATCCATTTATGGATTGTAGCAAACATTGCGTTCTTGGAACTATCGTTTTGATGTAATCATAATGGTATATGATTTAATTCAAAACAGAGGTGATTCTTGTGTATATAAGGATGTTAGTGGGAGCGCACTGACAATGATTGTCCTAAATAATGATGATATATCATTTCTTGGAAATGACATTCCCATAATATAATCGGTGAAAGCTTGGCTTTCATGAAAATTCTCCATAGAATACTTGGGAGAAACAACCTTTATTCTAGGAATAAGGATATACTGGGATAGATCTAAAAGTTGTTGGCACTCTCCGAGAACTCGTACATTTGAAATATGTACGTGACCTGGTGTCTCATAGGCTTTGAGCATATGGAGTCACAATCAGGCCAATCCAAGTGATAGTCAATGGATTGATGTTAAGGACATCCTTAAGTATCTTAGAGGAACTAAGGATGTTTTCTTAAGCTATAGAGAATGAGAACTTGAAGTGACTGGGTTCACTGCTGCAAGTTTCCAAACCAACAATAACGACTGTAAGTCGTAATAAGGATACTATATAGTTTGAATAACAAAATAATGAGCTGGAAATCTTCCAAGCAAGATACTGTTGCCGAATAAACAACAAAAGCGGAATATTGCTGCAACTGAGGCAGCAATAGAAGTGATTTGGATCTATAATAATCCTAATTAGATTAGGTGTAGTTCTGTTAGCGGCTGAGCTAGGCTACAACACAGGCTAAAGAATTAATGGTCTCATCAACGATCCAAATATATACTTCAATTATTTCATCTAATTCGTCGGATCATACATCGTGCTGATGTGATGATCTAATAAATCGCATCAGATGATAACATTGCAAATCCGCTGACAAAAGCAGTTTCTCAGCAGAAGTTTGAGCGACCCGTACATAGTTCAGGTGTAGGACACTTGAGTGATTGGTTATAGGCCAAGTGGAGATTGTTGAACAATTATGACTCATAGCATCACTATTTGTACAGAACATAGTGTTGTACAAATTAACTATGTGACAAAGGAAATTGCTCTTTTATCATTTGTAATTAGATTACCGAGATATATAAATGATAAAAGTCCATATGATTAGTTCCGGATTAATAAGATATGAGACAGTATTAATCCACTAAGGTTTAATCATTAAAATATCTCTAGTCGTAGTATTATCGAGATTGGACATCGATAATGCGGAATAGACTAGTATTGCACTTGTGCGTGTTATGGGAGCATGACGGCATAGTTCTCATATATTTGGGTATTGGATACTCATGCAAGTGTAATAGGAGGTTGTGTTTACCGATGGTACGGAAACAGTTTCACTCTGGATAGACACCTCAGAATTCTATTGGTAGTATGACTATGTGTCTATGGGAGTCCGAATCAGGGTAGGTGTATTTGGTCTTAACCTGAGACTTACATCGCTAATACTTGCGACAATCAATATACTTTGGTTTTGGTCGTCCGGGGCTTTAACATGTTCCAGAGATCTCATGGGTCGCTTCCCGAATATTCATTGTGTTAGACAATTATGACTCATAGCGTCACTATTTGTACAGATCATGGTGTTGTTGTACAAATTAACTATGTGACAAAGGAGATTGCACTCTTATCATTTGTGATTAGATCACCTAGATGTATAAATGATAGGAGGTCTCTATGATTTGTTCCTGGACGGAGAATGATAAGACAGGATGCTACCGGCAGGAGACAGGCTAATCCTGACTCCATAAGCCTCTGACTCTAACAAAATTTCGGCATGACCTCTACTAAAAGTCATGCAACCTGGATTAGATTCCAGCACCTCAGACAACCTACATGGCCCAAACACATAACACAGCACTAAAATAATAATCTCAGACAAATATAATTGGGCTCCGTGCCCGAAAATACTTATAAACAAAAAGTTTTACAAACTTAAATTCTGTACAACTAAACTTATAAACAACTCAATCTTATTAAACTTAAACCTCTTTACAGCTAGACTTGTACTCCCAAGACCTGGTGACTGGCTGACTGCAACGCTGCTATCCAACCCCTCAAACTCTAGAGACTGTGGTCGACCGATCGGGTCACCAACCTGCAAAACTCAAACACATGCAAAGACTAGATTCCATTTTATATTAATCTGAATTTTTTTTGTGATCAGACACATATATCAAAGTCTGATTTATCTTTTTAATCCATTGCCCATTTTTCAAGCTTATTACTAGCTACTAGTCTCTATACTACTTATAGATAGACTTTAAGTCATGTTTCCTATTTACATTCTATAACCATATATTTATTCACAAAGTCAAGTCTTACCATGTTTTTACTACGCTACTCTGATATCTCAGTACTTAACCCCTTACTCTTTACTAATCTAATTTGGTTATTTATCACACTTATCTTTCTCTTATTTCATTGAAATATCATCAAATCGGATTTAAAAATTGTTCTATCTTTCAAAAATTCATTTCACTATTATAGATCATGTATGCATGTAAATAGATCGTATTATCATACTCTAATATTCACGAAAGGTTACTTCTATGAAATCATACGATTCATACAGTCATTCATAAATATATATAATAAACATAGTAATGTTATCATGCACTACCATCAATTATATGCATCTCAAATTATTACTAGAATATATGATCTATACACATAATTCATAAGCTACACAAACATCACTATACTTATAAGATCTATATCTAACTATAAACCTATCTCTATATATATATTTTTATAATTAACATATCCTTTTATATCAACTAATACATCTATAAACAACTACACGTAATAAATAACCTTATAAGCTCTTATGATGTTGGTAGTCCGAAATCTGTCGAAAACTATTTCGAAAATGCATTTAAGAAACCCTTTTTTTTTTTTTTTTGTAAACAAAATCAGATTCAAAATTCATTTTCGTAAAACCATACCGATCATCCAGTATAAACTCACTGGACGAAATATAAACGATCGCCCAATGCCCGAATCGCGCGCACAGATCGGACAATGAACGTACCGATCCCCTGCCGACATAGGGTTAGGTCATACCACTTCTGATGGCTTAGACCCTAACGATCACCCCGGCGGAAACATATGATGAGTCATGAAAAACATAAATGCATACACCGATCGTCGGGGCGGAAACGTAACAATGATTGATCATCTCAGCGAAAACACACCAAGAAAACATAAAACGATCGCTGAGACGGAAACATAAAAAAAATCATATCGTATAATATTAGAAGTAATATCAAAATGTATTAAATCAATATGCAATTCTTTTGAAATCATTTCCCCCCAAAACATAAATATGTGTCAGTCAGAAAAATAAATTTTTGATGCATGATTTTCAAAATATATATCGATCGTCCACTGCTCGGTCGCGCGCAAAGACCTAACAGTGTACGGACCATGTCGACAGGGTAGTGGGCCAGCCATTTTCCGATGGTCTGGACCCATAACGAGCGCCCCGGTGGCCAACCCGGAACGAAACATAACCGATCACCACGGAGGGTCAAAAACATAAATCATCAAACACCGTGACGGAAACAATTTCTTTATCCTTTGTAAACAAAATTGTAACTTTGAAAACCAGAAATCAAATACCAAGTTATCAAAACATGTTTCGAAGTATTTCACGATTCAGACTATCAACATCATAGAACTTCTTATATCTCGAGATATTTTAACTTCACATTACTACTTATTCTTGATCCGATACACACCACATACTTCATACCAATATAGAGTCAGCACTTGCAAGACAAGATTTTCGATTAGTTTAATGCATCTCAGAGTGTAGAGCGAAAACTAGTATGTTTGAAAGAAAATGATAGTGACAGTGAAACTAAAAGCTAAATCAACATTAACGCCCACAAACTAACTTAACAGGACGTGTAATGATGGATATAAATCTTCAATAATGACTATGTCAAAAGCGTTTTCACAAGTGAAAAAAAGAATTAATAAATTACCACTAAAAGATTTACTCAAACAAAGATACTCCTTGTCCAGAAACCGATTTTAACCAATTAGACTTACTGGACTGCACTGAACATAAATACATAATGTAGAATGACTTTAGGTATATCTCCAGTAAAGCTTGATAATTGAGTGCTCAAAACAGATCAAGTGGATCAATGACTCAAACAAGATACTAACCTACTTATACCAAATTCATAGTCCCTAATTCCAAATTAACACCAATTCACTGTCCTATTTAATATATTTTATGCACAAGACTTAATCAATTTCTCAGCCTTTCAAAGATGTCAATTCATCGAACATTTGGTGCGCATAATCTTTATACCAACTATACCATAACCTATGTTTATATTTTCTTTATTAATCTCACAATTACACTTCAACGTGTCTCAACATTCATCAAGCAAATCATCACAGCTCCCCCTTAAACTATTTGGCCGAACCCTTTACCTATTAATTTTGTAGGCCATGTTGATGAATTCAAATCAAGACATTGTCACTGCAATGTATGTATACAACAGCTTGCCATTAACGCTATTGATGCCTATTTCACTTTCTAATTTCTCTCTCTCTTTTTTTTTTAACAGCTCTATTACCTACAGTGACCATCCAGAATCAAAAACAAAGAAAGAACACATTATCCACCCAATTCCGCCCCAAATTCCACCGATATATTTTCCAATTCAAGTTCACATTAACTATTCTCAAGACAAAATGAAGAAAATTGAGCGGTTTATAAAATCAGTCGTCCTAAAACCTAAATAATCAAATCAATCAACCCAAGAAAGTCACAGCCCAAGTATACTTACTATTTTCACTCATGATAGAAATCAAATTCCAATTTCAGAAAATCGTGCGCTGCTGAACTGAAGAGAGTGGTCAAGCGACTCATCGTTTTCACGAGACGCACCAATTTCAGATTCTTCTTCATGTCCGGCTTCTCTCTCTCGGTTCAGTTTCTTTCTTTCTCGGTCATCTTTCGAATTTCTTCTTCTCTTTTTTTTTTTTTTGTTTTCGGCCTAACCTTTCTCCTTTGCCTTCTTCTTCGGCCATATCTTTCTTCTCTCTTCCCTCACGGTTTCTGCTCGTTCTCTTCTCCCTTCTATTTTCGTCTCTGCTCTCTTTCTCTCTATGTGCGTTTCTTGCTCTGTGTGTGCTGCTGTGTGCGTGTGTGATATTAAAATGTGTGTGTCTTTTGTGTACACGTGTGCGTGTGTTCATTAATGTGTGGTGTGAGTTTAATATATGTATTATATTTGTGTGTAGAATTTTCTAAAACAATTAAATATATATTCAATTTGATAAATCCCAATTGTCCCCTCAAAAATTAATCATTAATATCTTTTAACTCATCCCTTGCAATAATTCACATTTTATTGTAAAATAAACTTCGCGCTCGGACGCGGCCTCACGCGCTGGAAAATATAATTTACGCAAAAATGCTAAAATAACCTGGGTCGTTACAGATAGTATCAGTCCACGAAGGATAAATCATTAAATATCCCTAGTCAGAGTTTTATCGAGATTGGACATCGATAAATACGTAAAAGACTAGTATTACACTTGTGCACATTGTGAGGGCACAACGGTATAGTTCTCATATATTTGGGTATAGGATACTCATGCAAGTGTAATAGGAGGTTGTGTTTTACCGATGGTACGGGAAACAGCTTCGCTCTGGATAGACCCCCTCGGAATTCCATTGGTAGTATGACTATATGTCTATGGAATTCCGAAATCAGGGTATGTGTATTTGGTCTTAACCTGAGACTTGCACCGCTAATACTTGCGACAATCAATATACTTTGGTTAAGGTCGTCCAGGGCTTTAACAGGTTCTGTGTACGCCAATGCTGGGTATATTGAGAATCGTAGTGTGTTGGGTGTGATGTCAAGACGGAAGTGTCACTCCAGTCATATGGAGATGATGGTCACCTAGGATACGGGATTGGTTCTCTTAAATGCTGCAGCTATCGGGATAAAATGACAAGGTCAGGTTTATCCGATTATAGAGACTAGTCACCAGACATCCGACATGTGCTTCGTACGGGGCAGACACAATTCCAGCCCCAGACCTAGCACGTGATCATTCGATACTGGATAGAAATACGTAATACTACGTATACTACGCCTGATATAGATCCTTTATTCATGTAAGGATGTTTCCGGAGAATTGGGTAGGCATGGCGCTTTGCTAGAGGCCAACCTTGTCTTGTAAATCGGAATAAACATAGTACGAGGTACTTACATGTTCGGATAGTCCGACGACCGAATTTACTGCCAACATATCCGGGGATCTCAGGGGTCGTTTCCCAAAGATTCACCGATGATGTATGACTCGCACTCTAAATTAATCTGGGATTAATTAGAAGAGAGAGAAAATTAATCTGGGATTAATTGCGGAGATATTTTATCTAGGATAAAATATCAATAAAAGAGAGATAATGATTAATTTGGAATTAATCGATAAATTAATGTATTTGATATATTAAACGAAATTGGATTTCGACGCGGAATTAAAATTAGATTTTAATTCGGGCGAACGAATTAATTTAGAATTAATTTGTTAGCAACGTGAATAGTGATTTCGCTAGGCGTAATCATTTAATTGCGACGCAACGGAAAATTCGTTAATTTAGAATTAACGAACCCGAGTCCGAGATTATTTGCGAGCGCATTCGCATTTCGAATTCCAGTGCGGCACGCAAGTCAAATCAAGCGTTAAATCGATAGTCGCATCTAGCGTCACATCAAGCGTCAAATCACTTGTCACTTTGAGTGATGTGACTTGACAACTTGTGATTGATGTGATTGAGTGATGGGAGTGGTTGGAGCCATTTATGGCTTGACTTATGAAAGAGAAAAATATGTATATGTTTATTTGGTTTTTAGAAAACAAATCTAATACACTTTTTCTCTCCTCTCTCTCATCTTCTCTCTTTTTCTTTCTTCCAAAAACATGCCCAAGGGGCTGTGTAAAAACCTCACTGATTTTTGGTTACTGTCGTGTGCAGTGGGAAGCCAAGAGTGGGATTTTATGGCAAAATCTCAAGTGCTAGCACACTTACGAGACTTGCGAAGGTGATAGGGAAGTCCACCCATGAGCTGGGAATCAAATGATGAAGCTTGGAGCTTGGTTTCTTGTTGATTGAAGGCCAAACCAATGAGCTTGGTACTGCCATTGCCGAACCAATTCAAGGAGCAGAATTTGAGTTTTGTTCGTTGCCGCGTCGCTCAACCGATCGATGTGAGTATTCCGCAACTTCGTCGATTTGTATTCACACATGTTTTCATGCTTATTATTGATCTTGGGACCTTAATAGAAACCAACAATGGTATCAGAGCAAGGTTTGAGCATGAAAAAGTTTAGGGCTTAAAATTTGGGTAATTTGTATTTGAGCATGATTTGAATAAATTGAATGTTTGAGTATGCTTAATACATGTTGAATTGAAGTTTGATTGGATCAATTTCAAGAAAATTGATTTGGAATAATTTTCCCCAAAATTGGATGTTGGCCGAATGGTTGGTGATCCTATATGTCTTGGTGATTTTGATTTTTGATTCATTAGATGTGTTGGAAATCATTAGGGAATTTTTATTTAATGTTGAATTTGATTCAATTGGATTGGATTTGTAATTTGGCATAATAAACCCTAAAAGCCGAGAGTATGAAGCCCTTATTATCTTGGTGATTTTTTATTTCGTTAATCATTGGATGACTTGAAACGATTGAGGAATGTGATTTAATGTCGATTGTGGAATTAATTGGATTGAATTCGAATCGGACAACAAAAATCCCCTCCATTGCCGAGAATGATAAAGCATGTTTGGGTTTGATTTTAATTAAATTGTGTTGGACATGATTTAATTTTAAAGAGCATGATTAATTAGGCTAATTGGTGTTTTGGAAATGTTAATTGGGTAATTAATTGTGTAATACACCTTGGTTAATTAAATATGAATTTGGAAATTTTTGTGTTTAATTAATTGGGCTTTAAAATTAGATTTGGGCTTTAATGTTGTAAATGGGCTTATTGGGCTTTGTTGTACAAAGTTGGGTTTAGGCAAATTGGATTGGATCCAATTGGGCCCAAAACCGCCTCCATAAAGCCCAAATGCGACTTAATGGACCTTTAAAGTTTAATTGGGCCTAAAATTGATTTCTAGGCTTATGGGGTAACTCCCGAATTGGATTTTGGTTATTCGGTTTGACCCGAGTTGACCAAAAGTCCACGCCTTAAGAAATTAATTAAAAGCTCATTGGACTTTAATTAAATTGACGTTGGACGTTTAATCGGGCTTTGAGACCCGTTGCGATTAAATTTGGAATTTAAGTCGTAAAAGTTCATTATTAAAGTGTATTATTTAATTTGGAATTAAATAGCGAATTAGAATTGAATGCATATTAAATTGGATTTAATAATGTAGTTTAATTTAATTCGAGAATTCGTACTTTGAGACTTATTAGCAAAACGAGTTTGACTCGAGCAAAATCAAATCGTTGTTTGAACATTGGATGATCACTAATTATCAGATTAATTAATTTGATTAGAATGATTGATAATATGCTTGTGTGAATACATGATTGCGATGCATGAATAATGTATATCAGATGGATATTAGATGGGTAGGACAATTTTAGAAATTATTTTAATAAATTTGATTTATTAATTGGACCTGCGTGTCCAGCCTTATACCTCCATATTCTTTGTATTCTCTTCTCACATATTCCCCTCAATGTAAATGAGGTTTATTTAGAAGTGTAGTGTAACGGGTAGAAGTAAATACATGTGCTAGCGGGAGAGAGAAATGGAGAGATTTGATCTAGGATTAATGTGTAAAATATCAATCCGCATATCATTATTACTTTATTTATACGCGCTTTGTTATGTGTTTAGAATGCATGTTTAATGGTGTATGATGATGAGACCTTAACAAAGATAATAAATTGGTTGCCAATTTGCACTCGAAAAACCCTCGCAAAATATTAAGCATTTTTCCTTCCATTGAGTGATTCTCACTCAAGATCCGAGACTGGCATTGGCTTGTTGGCCAAAGTCAAGGCCTTTGTCCGTCGAGGATGTGTTTGAATCACGAGAGCTTTGTTCCATGTCAGTGTCTTGTCCAAGTTGTGGTTTGTTGGCCAAAGTCAAGACCACTTCTTGTCCATCGACATTGATTACGAAGCTTTCCATGGTCAATGGGTCGCGCTTGACTGGGATCACTAAGTTTGTTGTGCCAAAGCCAAGGCTTAGTTGATTCAGAGGAAAAAAGGTTAGGTAATACATTGGATGTATTGGCAAGATATATGTTTCTTGGATGTCCCCCTACCGGATCTAGGAATTGGATTGGATCCAATCGATCTTAGAGATCTACCTAGTTAATTATCATACAATTTGTTGGCCAAAGTCAAGATTGTGTGATATTTAACGGGATCCTAGCCCACTAGGAAACGCTGTTTCCCGAGTACTCGACAAAGGGTTAGAGGCTCGCCGAAAAATAGTGGGAGGCAAGAATTGAATTTGCAATACTCGTTCAATTACTCGCCATACGCGCTCAACAAATATCAATTCGTCAAATAAATTAAATGTTAGTTGGACTAATATTTAAATTGTTATTTAAATAAATAGTTGGACTATATTCAAACTATTCATTATAGTTGATTTTATAATTGGATTATAGTAATCAATATAATTGATTTTAATCTATTAATTATAGTTGAATAAATAGTTGGACTATTGTAATCATTATAATAAGAGGTACCGAAATCGTTGATTAAATAGTTGGACTATTAGAATCAAGATAAAATTGAAAGATTGACGTTTAATACATAATCCTAGGGAAAATGTATTTAAATGGTTTAATTTTCAAATTGGGAATAATATTTCAGGATGGTCCTGAAAAATAATAAGTTACTTTATTTGATAAAATAATATATTATGCCCAAGCTCGGAGTTAAGCAAATAGTAGAGCATAATCTTTGGAAGATTTATGTGATGATAACTTTAGTGCTTAATCCATTAAGCTTGTCGCAGTAGACTCCTTAATTTCTGAATCAGAACTAAGGATTAGATCCTTAAAGTATGATACTGAAATTGAAGGATCTTCATAAATCTATCTTTAGATTTTAGAAGTACTAAATTGCAACCGCTAACTCTTGGAGGGTTAATGACTATTCTCAAGGAGACAAAGTCAAAGTTTGCAATAAGGCAAGTAGCGCAAGGCGCAACTTACTTCGATATTCTAGAAGGCCAAGGCTTGGCCAAAGGCTTCTGGATTATTGAAACAGGCAAAGGCAAAATCATTATAGTCTTCTGGGAAGATAAAGGACATATCCCAAAATGTCTGCCTAAATTGTGGCAAACGGGATCGCGGAAGCGTGACTGCCGTTTGGACAAAGCAGACATGAAGGAATTGAAGAACGAGCAAGGCTCTGACTTCAAATATGTTTGTCATAAATATATTCACTACTAGTATTAAAATTGGATTTTAGATACTAAGTGTGATATAAATATATATTGATGTTCAGAATCTGCTATGAGCATGATACTGACCTCAATTGAGATTTAATCTGCGAATTGGAAACAGGACGAAAGTCGCTGTTTTAACCGTAGATACCTAAGTTTAGGAACTACCTTCGGGTATGTACTTAAATTAGGATACTGTTATAATGTAACTAGTTTGACTAGATACATTATCTTTATATCTGTGTTTAACTCGTTGCAGGTGAACCTTTATATTCTAGAACACTAAAGTGTTTTATTATACAAAGATGATATTGAGATAAACACATTAGATGTGAATAACATCATTTATATTTTGAATATAAATAAAATCTCAAACATATAACATGACAAACAATTAGCTCAAACTGATTTGATCAGATGAAACTTATATGTGGCTGTAGGCATTGCATTTTCGCATGTGAAACCCGATGATGAGTCTCAGTTGGAGGCACTACCTTTTTAGCTAAGGATATTGCGGGAAACGGAGGTGGGAAGGGGAAATCCGAAATAAGTACGTCATCAAGTTCATTTCACAAGCTCACTGTCTTCGTTAGTGTTGCGTTCGTTACTTCGTTCGAACGTCAGGCATATTGCGGACGTTCGTGTAGTGTTCGAATTGGCGTTCGAACGGCGTCGGTGTTTCTGGTTTTGCTGCTAGCCTCGCACCCCAGCCCAATTAGCTCCCCAAAGCCCATAAAACACATCCCAATTTAATTAAATTAAACATTAAATATTAAATAAAATATTTAAACCATTTACCAATTAAATAAAACATAAAATATAATCATACCTAATTAAGATAAATCAAATATATTAACTTCCTAACTAAACAAATCACATACTAAATTAAAAAGATGTCATGCCTAATTAAAATCAATCATAACAAATTAAAGATATTGACTTCCTAATCTAAACCAAATTTGTCCCCCCTCAATCTTTGACTTTCCTTGCTCAACACCAAATCAAATCCTTATTTTAATGCCAAAATCCCTTCATTGTGAGACAAGGTGAAGCCCTAACCCTTCTCTATATAAACAACCCCTAACCAAAGCCATCCCTCTCCTGGTTCACGCCCATCATGACAAATAAAGAAGCAAAGAATTTCCAACCCCTAGCTCATACACAAGACTTACACGAAAATCACAATACCAAGAGCCCTAGTCACTCACGGTAATAGCAAGAAGAAAAAACACAAATAATTCTCTTCACCTCCCCCACTCCACAACCAAAAACAACAGCCCCCTAAACCTCCAAACATCACCGAAAATACACCCCCAAATAGCAGCCCCTTTCCATCAAAAACAGCACCCCCTACACCTCCTAAAACACGCCTGAACAGTAGCCCAAATCACCCCCAAAACAGCAGCCAAATCCTCTTAAATCAGTCCCTAAAAACTTAAAGTAATAATATAAAAAACTGCATTCATAATCCTTAAAATAATCACACAAAACTGCACTAAGAACCCACACAAAAACTCGGAACAGTCCGTGGAAACGTCAAAACAGGTGACCTGAACAGTGAGCAGCAAAACAGAGGCCGGACAGTAGTAGAACGGAGTCCAAACAGCAAGCAAAACAGCAAAGCAGTGAGCTAGGACGCTAAACCAGTGAACCGGAGAAGTTGAGGAGCTGTACCCTTCCGACGTCCGTGAAACGCAAGCCTGAAAGTTGGCAAAAAGGTTAGACCTGAGGGTATCTTTTGACACTCGTTTTTTTTGTATTATTTATTAAATATTGCTTGCATGATTGTCGTGTTGAAATGCATGTTGTGGCCCTTGAGTAGATAAATATGCATGAATATGAGATGTTGTATGTTGTGGCTGTGGAATAAAATGAGAGATGTGTCAACTCTCGCGGTATATCGGATGGAAACCCGGACATAAATTTCATAGCCGGTTCCGAATGGACGGTAATATGATCTGTACTCGGGACACAACTCCACGTGCCGCTTGAGTAAACGGCACCCTCTTTTGTTTTGTGGTGCTTTGGTTTATTTTTCGTCACTTGAATTCTGTATGTTGCTTATTTATGCATGACTCAATCGAGCGCATGGGCTTAGTAAGTGGAATGAAAGATCCCCTATGGGGAGGGGTTAAAGCCCTTTACCACGATGCTTTGCCGCGCCGGTTGATGTGTGTTCGGTTGGATGTAAGATGTGTTCAATCGGGCATACTTAGTTTGATATGATTGTCTTTATGTTTTTATGCATGGTTCAATCAAGCACATGGGCTTAGTAAGTGGAATGAAAGATCCCCTATGGGGAGGGGTTAAAGCCCTTTACCACGATGCTTTGCCGCGCCGGTTGATGTGTGTTCGGTTGGATGTGTAAATGTGTTCAATCGGGCATATTTAGTTTGATATGATGGTCTTTATGTTTGTATGATGCAATCGAGCGCATGGGCTTAGTAAGTGCGATGAGAGGTCCTCTAATTGAAGAGGTTAAAATCCTTTACCACAATGCTTCGCCGCGCCTCGCATTTTACTATTTTCCATTTATGTATTGCGTCCCATTTCATGCATCAGGTCTGTTCCCGTTCGAACGCGTTTACGAACGCAACTCGAACGCGCATGTATTTTGCCTTATCATGCATCAGGTCGCATTTCTGTTCGAACGCGTTCACGAACGCCATACGAATGTGAGTATTCTGTTTCATTTCCGTTCGAACGCGTTCACAAACGCCACACGAACGTGAGTATTCTGTTTCATTTCCGTTCGAACGCATTCACAAACGCCATACGAACGTGAGCATTCTGTTTCATTTCCGTTCGAACGCGTTTACGGACGCTACTCGAACGAGAACCTTATGTTTACCGTTCGAACGCTTCTACGAACGCCCACGGTAAACAGATCCTCTTGCATCACATTACGACATGTCCATCTTAGCACATAGTTACTATTTTTTACATTATGCATTTGTATTACCTCTCTAGTTGTCTATTTCTGTTATGCGCTTAAATATCTTTTCTTAATATGCATGTTAGTAAGAATGCTATTTGTTTGCGCTTCTGTGTCCACCAATGCGTTCATTAACTTGTATGCTTGCCGTATGATAATCCTTATGCATGCAAATTGAGACATAGATTACATGCAAATAGGCTGTATGCGAATTCGAATATATGTTACATATAAATTTAGATGAACTTGTTGATGTATGTATGTGAATTTAGAAGCATGATATTCTTAGAAATAAGTGTTACTTAAGCCTGATTAAATTATTATATAAATCCTTTCATTACAAGTGACATAAGTAAGGGACCATTCCGAACCCAACGGTTTGAGGTCTTCCCTTGCGAGGGGTGAGTGCGGCCTTAAATCTCATTTCCCGGTTCCACGGTTACCGGGTGGCGACTCCATTATTCTCTGGTTTAGTCCCCCGCGGCTACTCCGTACTCCCGACCGGGCCGCAAGCCCGGGACAGCATGCGTCGCCCAGTTCCTGTGTTCCTACAGTCTGGCGACTCCACTGGGGATAGAGAATCGGCCCCGAAATATTGTCTTGTGATGTTTGGATTTATGTTTTAATTGACCGTGTCTATAGTGGATAAAGTGAGGGTTTAATCAAAGGCATTTTGAGGCTAGGTAATGGTTTGGTGTCTTCCTTCATTCACTACCTTTCTAGAAGGAAAAGCTGTGAAGGCACCTAGATAGCCATCTACTCGTAGCCTATTGTGATGGACTAATTTGGAGGACTCGTTGTTTATTCCTGACACCAAGCGATAAGAGCCTAATATGCTTGGGTATTTAAGTGAGCCTCGCTCCACCTTCCCTCTGGGAAATCTACAACGGGAAATCCATTTGACATTCCGTCACACACCATAGCTCATTGGCACGTACCTTACTTGGTTGCTCGAACCCTTGAGTGGGGAGACCTAGTTGTGGGCCATCCTTCGCCGGTGAGAGCCTTTGTCTATACTCTTGCTAACCCACCCATAGACCGGGTTGGCTAAAGTAACAATTATTTCCTTGAATATGTGCTTGTGGACCATCCTCATTTGGATGTAGTTGGACTATTGTCAGAAATGCGGGCTTGCTGGGCCATTTAAACTGGGGCAAGTTCGCACCTTATGACTATTAGGCCAAAAGCTTCTGAAATGTTGATAGGCCATTATGTAGAAATTATTATGTCATGTTTGCATCATCTTTCTTCTATGCTTGTGTTGGGAACATTTTCGTTTGGATCCATTTAGACCATTTGTCATGGGATATGTGGCTTGTTGGGCCATTTAAACTGGGACAAGAACGTATTTCATGACTATTGGGCCAAAGGCTTCTAAGCGATTGATGGGCCACTTTGTGATTGTGTTCAGAACGTTACCATTTGGATTTAGTCGGGCACTTTGTCATGAGATGTGAACTCATTGGGCCATTTAAACTGGGATGGGTTCACTCCTATGACAATTAGCCCGAAAGATTCTAAAATGATAAGGGCCGATTTGTTTGAGAGTTATAATTGATTTAGTATTTTATATATGTTACATGCATCTCATGCACCTCATACATACATATATATGTTAACATCATCTATGTCTCAAAAAGACATCATAGATACCGTTTGGGTTAGAGAAGGGACAAGACTCACTAAAAGAACAAGTATGAGTGAATCTGATAATGAGGTGTCCCGTTTGGATCAGTTAGAGAATGGTCTCGCCAAGGTCACTGAACAGTTGCAAGCTTTGACTACTGCTATGGCTGGTATAGCTGGGTCTCGTGCCGGGGTTAATTCTGGGGATGTGAGGCAAGAGGAATCTCCGAACAGATTAGGGGATGATACCCCCGCTTTTGATGATGATATGGCAGAGTATGCAGCAGGCAGAGTATCTGGGTCTCAGGCAGAGTTACAGAAACTTCGGGATCAGGTTGAGTCGGTTACCCGCAAGATGAGGGGTAAGAATGAGGATCTGCTGGATTATGACACACTGACTTTCGAGGAACAGTTGCCGGCACAGTTCAAGATGCCTGATATGGCTAAGTTTAACGGGAATGGGGATCCAATGGTGCATCTCCGACAGTTTGTATCAGTCATGAGTTCAGTTGGCCTGTCTCAGCGCCAAGTGCAGAAAATGTTTGGAATGTCGCTCGAGGGAGCTCCCATGGTGTGGTACCACAGTTTGGAGAAGAAAGTGAAGGAAGATTGGAGGGAGTTGGCTGATGCTTTCCTGAAGCAGTATGTCACTGACCTAGAGATCTATCTGTCACTCCGCGATTTGGAGAATGTTAAGCAGAAATCGGAGGAGAGTTTCAAGGAGTACGTGGACCGATGGAGGGGTCAGTTGTTGAAAATGCAGACTAGGCCCTCGGAGAAGGACAGATTAAAATGATCATCAAGGGCACCAAGCCCTCCATCTATGGGAAGCTGAGGAGGATGACCTCCATGATTAATGATTTTCGGCAGTTGAGGGAAACTGTCATGGATATTGAGGAAAAGAGGCCGAGAATAGAAAATTTTATGGTCTGAACAGAAGGCCCATTGGGGGAACATCGGGAACAAAGTCCGTTTCTGCTGAGATTGCCGCTATCCGGAACCGGCAGTTTTCCAACTTGGGAAGGCCCTTGTCCAAGGTGCTAGAGAAATTGAAGAGGCAAGGGCTCTTAAAACCCTTGGAAGCCAAACCACTACCCAATCCCTACCATCACATTATAACCTAAGCCTTTACTGTCACTTTCACCAACAAAAGGGCCATGACACTGACAATTGCGCCCGACTCCGCCATGAAATCCAAGACCTGATAGACTCCAAGAAGTACCTGACCCAGAGACAGAACAGCCTGACACACACAGAAACCCCTTACCCAATTACCGTGTCGTACCACCACCAGCCTATATGATCAATTCTGGCCTCCAGAAGACCTTGTCCTAAAATCCTTCCACCCTCAAGCCTTTTGCCTTGGAATCTGGGATAGTACTAGTGAAGATGAGGCAGAGCAGGGGAAAAGCTTTTGGTTTGATTTCTCTAGCAGTGATGAGGAAGAAGTAAGGGGAATGACGCATAACGATCGCTTTTACAATGATATGGCAGAAAATGGTAAGGAAGTTTTGACAGATGGTAGGGAAGTGGTTGAGACTGTAGAAAATACTGAGGGAGATATAGTTCTGAGGCAATTGAGGAAGAATAGAGCGCAAGTGAGTATCTGGGAACTGTTATGTGCTTCTCGAGAGCATAGGCAGGCCATGGTTGAGGCCTTGAGCAAAATTGTGGTACCGGAAGACGCCAACCCTGCAATGTTTGTTGGGTCAGTTCAGAAAGAAGCTTTGCAGATATCTTTTTCTGAGGATGAACTCCCGCCGGAGGGAGAAATCATAATAGGCCTCTATTTATCAGGGCCGAAGTGAGGGGCAAGAAAACTTCATGTGTGATGGTGGATGACGGTTCGTCCATCAATGTGTGCTCGTTGAAAATTCTGGCAAAATTGGGTATGAAAGCAACAGACTTGGACCCCTCCAGTATGACTATTAAGGCTTATGATGACAGTAAAAGGGGAGTTGAGGGTACCTTTGTGGCTATGGTCAAGGTAGGCCTTATTGAAGATGCAGTCGAGTTTACAGTACTGGACATCCCAGCCACTTTTGCCTTATTGTTGGGAAGGCCTTGGTTTCACAAATTTGGGGGCGTGCCTTCCACTTTGCATCAGATGATCAAGTTCCCATATGAGGGAGAAGTTGTTACTATCCGAGCTGAGGTAGATAATGTCGTGGCTCCCTGGAGATGCAACCTTTCACAAGGTTTCAGGTGTCAGCTACTTTTGAGGAATGGGTGGATCCTAGGGTGGCTAGGATCATGAGAAAAATGAAGTTTGAACCGGGTGAAGGTTCAAAGTTGCCAGATTTCAGAGGACAGACCACTCGGAAGGTTTGGGGTATAAGTCTGATGAAGAAAAGCCAAAGGTCAAGAAAAAGGGCCTGAAACTGATGGAATGTTTTGTGAAAGCTTCAGGATATCAAGGGGAGCCTGAACCTGTGGAAGTTAATGGGATTGTGGTACCTGGATTTGAGATCTTCCAGGATTTGTTGGGTGAGAAACCGCTGATTAAAGAAGCTGTGGAAGCAGAGAATTGGGAATAAGAATTGATGAAGTTGGAGAGCCTGACTCTGGGAGGATGAAAAGCCTGAGGAAGACCTGATTGCAGAGGAAGAAGTGTCTATAGATGATGAAGACATTTACCTTCCTGATTTGTTTGAATGTACTTCCACATTATCTAATAATAAAGACATTTCTTTTGCTTACTTGCCTGAGTCATTTCCATTTACTCTGCACGAATCAAGCATATTTGATATCAGTTCGGCAAGGACTACTGCATTTAACTTGGGTACACTTGAGAACCCCAAGGAAATTCTGATTACAAGTGAAGTTACCCCTGAAGAGAGGGAGAAACTAGAAAAAGTGTTGGTCAGATATGCCAAAGTATTTGCTTGGTCCTATGAGGACATGCCTGGGGTAGACAGAAATATTGCCCAGCACACAATACCAACTTATCCGAATATGAGACCAGTAAAACAGAAAACTGACGGATGAGACCAGAATGGGCTGAGAAAGTCAGAGAGAAAGTTAAGAAACAGATAGATGTTGGGTTCCTGAATGGGGTTCCAGTAGTAAAATATCCAGAGTGGTTGGCTAATATAGTGTCGGTGCCGAAGAAAGATGGGAAGGTCAGAATGTGTGTAGACTACAGAGATCTCAACAAAGCTTGTCCAAAAGATGATTTTCCTTTGCCGCATATAGATGTTCTGGTTGATAGCGCGGCTTTATCTGCTATGTATTCATTTGCAGACGGGTTTTCAGGTTACAATCAGGTTCTCATGGCTGAGGAAGATAAACACAAGACTGCATTTGTTACCGAGTGGGGTACTTATTGTTACAAGGTTATGCCATTTGGGCTCAAGAATGCGGGAGCTACCTATCAGCGGATGGCCACTACATTATTCCACGACTTGATGCACAAAGAGATTGAGGTGTATGTGGATGACATGATCGTAAAATCAGAGACGAGAGTTGGGCATATTGAAGCACTGGAGAGGTTCCTTCAGAGAGTTGACAGATATAACCTGCGGCTTAATCCCAAGAAATGTGTGTTTGGGGTGACATCAGGAAAATTGCTTGGTCATACAGTAGGAATGGGCGGAATAGAGGTAGACTCCGAGAAGATCAAGGCAATCACAGAAATGCCTGCACAAAGACAGAAAAAGAAGTCAGAGCATTCTTGGGAAAGATTCAGTATATCAGTCGGTTCATGCCAAGTTGACATCAGTATGTGAGCCTATCTTCAAACTGTTGAGAAAAATATCAGCCAGTGAGATGGAATGAACAGTGTCAGACAGCCTTCGACAAGATCAGAGAGTATTTGGTAAAGCCTCCTGTATTGAAACCTCCCTCGAGACCGGCCGGCAGACCTTTGATATTGTATTTGGCTATAGAATCAGAAGCACTAGGGGCAATGATGGTTTAGGCATATGAGACAGGGGTAGAACATGCAGTCTATTATCTGAGTAAGAAGATGCTCCCGTATGAGGCTTGATATCAGAAAGTTGAGAAGATCTGTCTTGCAGTGGTATGGGCTTCCAGAAAATTGCGACATTATTTCCAGTCATACAAGATCCAGATAGTGGCCAAGGAAACCTCTGAAATATCTTCATTCGGTGCCTTCACTAGTGGGAAAATTGGGCAGATGGTTGGTATTACTGACAGAGTTTGACATTGAGTATCTCACCTCCAAAGTGATCAAAGGGCGAGCAGTAGCAGAGTTTCTGGCAATGCAACCTGTTGAGGGGGATCAGTATAAGTTCGAATTTCCAGATGAAGAGATCCAAGCAATAACAGTTCAGAGATGGAAGATGTACTTTGACGGAGCAGTGAATTGCAAGGGAGCCGGAATCGGGATCGTGATAGTGACCCCCGAGGAGAGAGACTTTGCCTTTGGCCAAGAGGTTGACATTCAGAGTGACTAATAACATGGCCGAGTATGAAGCATGTGCTTTTGGTTTGACAGCATTGATAGCCTTGAAGGCCGGGAGTGTGGAAGTCTACGGAGATTCTATGTTGGTAGTCCAGCAGATGCGAGGAGAATGGGAATTGAAAGAAGAACGGTTGAAACCTTACCTCTTTCACCAGTCAAAAGTTGGCACATGTTATCCCGAGTGTAAGTTTCAGCACTTACTGAGAGAAGAGAATCAGATGGCAGATGCATTGGCTACACTTGCAGCAGCGACTTGGGAAATCCAGAAAAGTTAGTGATGAGACCGTTGATACTGACAACAGCAAGCCAACCTGTTTATGAGATGAAAGAATTCTGGAAGTTGAGGTCGACGACGGTAAACCTTGGTATTATGACATTCAGAGGTATCTGGAACATGGTGAACTCCCGGAAGGGGCAGGCAGAAAAGACAGAATAGCCATTCAGAAGTTAGCTTCCCAGTATGTGATTTTGAAAGGGGAACTGTACAAGAGGCAGGCAACAACGGATTCAGTTGAAGTGTTTGAGAAAAGAAGAAGCTCAGCATGTAATGGAAGAAATACACGCCGGGGTATGTGGTCCGCACATGAACGGGTTGAATCTGTCCCGCAAGATAGTGAGACAAGGTTTTTATTGGTCAACCATGAAACACACTGCGCGAAGATGGTAAAGCACTGTCATGATTGTCAAGCACATGGTAATTTGAATCACTTACCGCACACAGAGTTACACGGGCTATCAGAGCCGTGGCCTTTCTCAGCATGGGGAATTGATATGATTGGAGAAATTCGACCGAATGCATCGAATGGGCATCGCTTTATAGTAGTGGCAGTAGATTACTTCTCGAAATGGGTGGAAGCTGAATCATTCCGCAATGTTACAGCAAAACAGATGGCAAAGTTTATAGCTCGGAACCTCATTTGTCGGTATGGTATGCCGCATCATGTAGTGACAGACAACGGGGTCCAGTTTCAAGGAGAGACGAAGGCAATGTTACAGAGGTATGGGATAGGCCACCACAAGTCGTCACCGTACAGGCCGCAGGCAAATGGGGCAGTTGAGGCAGCCAACAAGACTATAAAGACAATTTTAGCCAAGATGACAGAAAATTGCAGAGATTGGGCCGAGAATTACCGTATGCTTGTGGGGGTACAGAACATCAGTAAGAACAGCAACACAGGGCCACACCCTTACTCTTTGGTCTATGGAATGGAAGCAGTAGTGTTACCAGTGAAGTGGAAGTATACAGTCTATGAGGGTTTTAGCAGAGGCAGAATTACCGGATCAAGATGGGCCGCACAGAGGTTTGATCAGTTAGCACTGTTAGGTGAGAGGAGAACGAAGTCTTTGTATCACATGCAGTTGTATCAGAAGAGACTAGCCCGGCATTCAACAAGAAAGTACGTCCCACCAAGATCAGAAAGGGTGATTTGGTACTTAAGCAGTCGAGGCCGTCGACGACAGATCCGAGAGGGAAAATTCAGACCAAATGGGAAGGACCTTACATAGTGCAGAAGGTAATGGGAAATAGAGCAGTGAAGTTATCAAACTTGGAGGGAACGAGTTCACTGAGCCGATCAACGTAGACAGATTGAAGCAATACTTTGCCTGAGGGAGAGAAGACCGAGCGGTTACCCCGGGAATTAGCAGAAGACCTAACCCAACGGAATAAGAAAATCATCCATGCATACACGTAACATTGCATTCTCTTCGTGTTTGTTTTGTTTTGTGTTCACAGGTTCGAAGAAGGAGAAAGCGGCAAGAAATGAGCCAAGCAGCGTCAGCGCAATTTCAGTTTGGGATGATCCAAGGGGCGCGTCCCTATAGTCAGCTGTGTTGGTTTGAGGTGCCCAGGGTCGAGGTGCCCCCGTTGTCAGTTGTAGTTCGGGTCGAGGTGCCTAGTCGAGGTACCCACTACATCATCAGTTTGAGGGCGAGCGAGGTCCCTATAGTCAGCGGTGTGTTGGGACGCGGTGCCCAGGGTCGAGGTACCCCCGTTGTCAGTTGTAGTTCCGGGTCGAGGTGCCCAGGGTCGAGGTAACCACTACATCATCAGTTCGAGGGCGAGGTCCCTATAGTCAGCGGTGTTGGTCGAGGTGCCCAGAGTCGAGGTGCCCCCGTTGTCAGTTGTAGTTCCGGGTCGAGGTGCCCAGGGTCGAGGTACCCACTACATCATCAGTTCGAGGGCGAGGTCCCTATAGTCAACGGTATTGGGTCGAGGTGCCCAGGGTCGGGTGCCCCCGTTGTCGGTTGCAATTATCGGGACGCGTCCCAGGATCGAGGTCCGCTGCAGCACCAACTCAGCTCGAGGCAGCAGCCGAGCCAGGTAAGTGAAATGCATTGCATAATTTGATAGGATTGTTCAAAGTCACACACTGCACAAGTCCCATCAAAGTGGGGGTGACTGTAGGCATTGCATTTTGCATGTGAAACCCGATGATGAGTCTCAGTTGGAGGCACTACCTTTTTAGCTAAGGATATTGCGGGAAACGGAGGTCGGAAGGGGAAATTCGAAATAAGTACGTCATCAAGTTCATTTCACAAGCTCACTGTCTTCGTTAGTGCTGCGTTCGTTACTTCGTTCGAACGTCAGACATATTGCGGACGTTCGTGTAGTGTTCGAATTGGCGTTCGAACGGCATCGGTGTTTCTGGTTTTGCTGCTAGCCTCGCACCCCAGCCCAATTAGCTCCCCAAAGCCCATAAAACACATCCCAATTTAATTAAATTAAACATTAAATATTAAATAAAATATTTAAACCATTTTCCAATTAAATAAAACATAAAAATAAATCATACCTAATTAAGATAAATCAAATATATTAACTTCCTAACTAAACAAATCACATACTAAATTAAAAAGATGTCATGCCTAATTAAAATCAATCATAACAAATTAAAGATATTGACTTCCTAATCTAAACAAATTTGTCCCCCCTCAATCTTTGACTTTCCTTGCTCAACACCAAATCAAATCCTTATTTTAATGCCAAAATCCCTTCCTTGTGAGACAAAGTGAAGCCCTAACCCTTCTCTATAAATGGAATGAAAGATCCCCTATGGGGAGGGGTTAAAGCCCTTTACCACGATGCTTTGCCGCGCCGGTTGATGTGTGTTCGGTTGGATGTAAGATGTATTCATCGGGTATATTAGTTTGATATGATGGTCTTTATGTTTGTATGATGCAATCGAGCGTATATGGCTTAGTAAGTGCGATGAGAGGTCCTCTAATTGAAGAGGTTAAAATCCTTTACCACAATGCTTCGCCGCGCCTCGCATTTTACTATTTGCAATTTATGTATTGCGTCCCATTTCATGCATCAGGTCTGTTCCCGTTCGAACGCGTTTACGAACGCAACTCGAACGCGCATGTATTTTGCCTTATCATGCATCAGGTCTCATTTCTGTTCGAACGCGTTCACGAACGCCATACGAACGTGAGTATTCTATTTTATTCCGTTCGAACGCGTTCACAAATGCCACACGAACGTGAGTATTCTGTTTCATTTCTGTTCGAACGCGTTCACAAACGCCATACGAACGTGAGCATTCTGTTTCATTTCCGTTCGAACGCGTTTACGGACGCTACTCGAACGAGAACCTTCTGTTTACCATTCGAACGCGTCTACGAATGCCCACGGTAAACAGATCCTCTTGCATCACATTACGACATGTCCATCTTAGCACATAGTTACCATTTTTTACGTTATGCATTTGTATTACCTCTCTAGTTGTCTATTTCTGTTATGCGCTTAAATATCTTTTCTTAATATGCATGTTAGTAAGAATGTTATTTGTTTGCGCTTCTGTGTCCACCAATGCGTTCATTAACTTGTATGCTTGCCGTATGAATAATCCTTATGCATGCAAATTGAGACATAGATTACATGCAAATAGGCTGTATGCGACTTCGAATATATGTTACATATAAATTTAGATGAACTTGTTGATGTATGTATGTGAATTTAGAAGCATGATATTCTTAGAAATAAGTGTTAACTTAGCCTGATTAAATTATTATATAAATCCTTTCATTACAGTGACAATAAGTAATGGACCATTCTGAACCCAACGGTTTGAGGTCTTCCCTTGCGAGGGGTGAGTGGCCTTAAATCTCATTTCCCGGTTCACACCCGGTGGCGACTCCATTATTCTCTTTAGTCCCCGCGGTTCACCACCGGTGGCGACCTCCGTAGCCCTTCCGCCCCCGTTAGCCCGGAAGAGCGCCGCCCCTGTCACCACAGTTCCTGTGTTCCCACAGTGGCATTGTTGTGTCTGGGACACAATTAAACAAGAATCGTATATCTGCACTTTTGAAGAGGGTGGTACTAGGACTGTTTTGATTCTATTCAAATAAGTCTACGAATCTAGTTTATTGGGAAAAGTGCCTAAAACACATTTACTTGGTAAAAGTGAAACTGCCACTGATATGTTAGCCCTAGTTCATAGTGAAGCAAGTGGGCCCATCGCGTTATGGTTATGTGTTTCTTTTGAAGAACACAACTCGGAAACTTTTACAGTTTTCGACACGAAATAGACAAACAGATCGGATAAAGTATTAAACCATCACGGTAAGACCGTAATGGAAAATACTTAAGCAATAAGTTTCTAATATACTTGAAAGAGTATAGTATTCTTTCAAATGAGGCTTCCTCCCGGAACACGTCAGTTTGACGGTGTGTCCGAACTGGATAAACCGAATTTTGTTGGACATGATACGGTTAATCATGAGTCGCTCTGAGCTACCATTTCCTTCAATGGATACGCATAATCAGTGCAAGAACTTATTTTGAATAAGGTTCCATAATAATCTGTTTGACAGATATCATATTAGATATGAACGGGAAAGAAACCGGGTTTCTCAATCCTGATTATTTGGGATGCTAGGCATATGTTTGGAAGATACCAAACTAAAACCCGAATTGGATAAGTGTCAATTATAGGTTATCCTAGGGATACCATAAGTATTGTACTTATACATCTCACAAGAGAACAATTAGATTGTTGCTCACCATGCGGTTTTCCTAAAAGGAATACCGATATGCAGTGGTAAGTGGGAGGATAGTAAAACTCGATGAAAATCAGAGTAATATTGTTCAAGGCACTGAATCCCAATGGAACACAAATAGTTCATCAAGGATGAAACTATTACCATTAATCTTCGTATACACAAGAACCGCGTATGTCGGAGAGAGTCAGAAAACAACCTGGGGTATGGGTTTCTGATCTCACCTCATAAAGATGTCAATCTTATTGAGGTATACCAATTGACTACGTATGAGGAAATGATACAAGGTATCGACTCCATAATATGGCAAAGTGCCATGAGTCCAAAATGGATTCCATGTATATCAACCAGTTTGGATACTAGTTGATGTACCGCAAGGTATTGTGCCTATTGGTACTATAAGTCTTCAAGGAAGACATACATGGATGGCAACATAAGAACGTACTAAAGCTAGGCTTTTAGCGAAAAGGTATCGTTATCAACATTGTGTTGATTACAATTCAACCTTTTACCTGTTGCCACGGTAAATCCATTTGGATAATGCTTGCTAAAGCTGCGTGTTTCATTTATGAAATATGTCAGCTTAACGGGAAAATCACTTTCCTAAAAAGGAAACCTTTCGGAGGATGTTTACAACATCCTGTCGGTTTTGTCGTACTAAAACTAGCAAACAAGGTTTACAGGTTATTCGATCCATGTTTGGATCAAAGCAAGCATTAGGTTCTTGGAATTATCGTTTTGATGTAATCATAATAGTTTATGATTTAATTCAAAACTTAAATGATTCTTGTGTATATAAGAGGGTTAGTGGGAGCGCACTGACAGTGGCTGTCCTATAAATAATGATAATATGTCATTTCTTGGAAATGATATTCCTATAAAATAACAATCAGCGAAAGCTTGGCTTTCGAGAAAACTCTCCGTGGAATCGTACATTGAAAACTGTACGCTACCTGGTGTCTCATACGCTTTGAGCATATGAAGTCACAAACAGGCCAATCCAAGTGATAGTCACTGGATTGATGTTAAGAACATCCGTTAGTATCTTAAAGAACTAAGGATGATGTCTTAAACTATGGAGAATGAGAACTTGAAGTGACTGGGATCACTATTGCAAGTTTCCTAACCGATAAAGACGACTAAAAGTCGCAAACGGTACTATACAGTTTGAATAACGGAACAGTGAGCTGGAAATCTTCCAAACAAGATACTGTTACCGTATAAACAACAAATGCGGGTTATTGCTGCAGCTGAGGCATCAATAGAAGCATTTTGGGTCAATAATAAATCTAATTAGATTAGATATAGTTCTGTTAGCAGCTGAGCTAGGCGTCAGCACAGGCTAAAGAATTAATGGTCTCATCAATGATCCAGATACATACTTCGACTATTCATCTGATTCGTTCGGATCATACATCGTGGCGATGTGATGATCGTATAAATCGCATCAGACGATAATCATGCAAATCCGCTGACGAAAGCATTTCTCAGCAGTTTGAGTCAACCGTACATAGTTCGGGTGTAAGACACTCGAGTGACTGGCTATAGGCCAAATGGGAAATTGTTGGACAATTATGACCCATAGCGTCATTATTTGTACAGATCATGGTGTTGTTGTACAAATTAACTATGTGACAAAGGAGATTGCACTATTATCATTTGTGATTAGATCACCTAGATGTATAAATGATAGGAGGTCCCTATGATTTGTTCCTGGACGGAGAATGATATGAGACAGTATCAGTCCACGAAGGATAAATCATTAAATATCCCTAGTCAGAGTATTATCGAGATTGGACATCGATAAATACGTAAAAGACTAGTACTACACTTGTGCGCGTTGTGAGGGCACAACAACATAGTTCTCATATATTTGGGTATAAGATACTCATGCAAGTGTAATAGGAGGTTGTGTTTTACCGATGGTATGGGAAACAGCTTCGCTCTGGATACCCATTCGGAATTCCATTGGTAGTATGACTATGTGTCTATGGAAGTCCGAAATCAGGGTAGGTGTATTTGGTCTTAACCTGAGACTTGCACCGCTAATACTTGCGACAATCAATATACTTTGGTTGAGGTCGTTCAGGGCGTTAACAGGTTCTGTGTATGCCATTGCTGAGTATATTGAGAATCGTAGTGTGTTGGGTGTGATGTCCAGACGGAAGTGTCACTCCAATCATATGGAGATGATGGTCACGTAGGATACATGATTGGTTCTCTTAAATGCTGCAGTTATCGGGATAAAATGACAAGGTCAGGTTTATCCGATTATAGAGACTAGTCACCAGACATCCGACATGTGCTTCGTACGGGGCAGACACAATTCCAGCCCCAGGCCTAGCACGTGATCATTCGATACTGGATAGAAATACGCAATACTACGTATACTATGCCTGATATAGATCTTTTATTCCGGTAAGGATGTTTCCAGAGAATTGGGTAGGCATGGCGCTTTGCTAGCGGCCAACCTTGTCTTGTAAATCGGTATAAACATAGTACGAGGTACTTACGTGTTCGGATAGTCCGACGACCGAATTTACTGCCAACATATCCGGGGATATGATGGGTCGTTTCCTAAAGATTCACTGATGACGTATGACTCGCACTCTAAATTAATTTGGGATTAATTAGAAGAGAGAGAAAATTAATCTGAGATTAATTGCGAAGATATTTTATCTGGGATAAAATATCAATAAAAGAGAGATAACGATTAATTTGGAATTAATCGATAAATTAATGTATTTGATATATTAAACGAAATTGGATTTCGACGCGGAATTAAAATTAGATTTTAATTCGGGCGAACAAATTAATTTAGAATTAATTCGTTAGCGATGTGAATAGTGATTTCGTTAGGCGTAATCATTTAATTTCGACACAACGGAAAATTCGTTAATTTAGAATTAACGAACCCGAGCCCGAGATTATTTACGAGCGCATTTGCATTTCGAATTCCAGTGCGGCACGCAAGTCAAATCAAGCATGAAATTGCTAGTCGCATCTAGCGTCACATCAAGCGTCAAATCACTTGTCACTTTGAGTGATGTGACTTGACAACTTGTGATTGATGTGATTGAGTGATGGGAGTGGTTTGAGCCATTTATGGCTTGACTTTTGAAAGAGAAAAATGTGTATATGTTTATTTGGTTCTTAGAAAAAAAATCTAATACACTTTTTCTCTCCTCTCTCTCATCTTCTCTCTTTTTCTTTCTTCCAAAAACACGCCCAAGGGGCTGTGTAAAAACCTCACTGGTTTTTGGTTACTGTCGTCTGCAGTAGGAAGCCAAGAGTGGGATTTTGTGGCAAAATCTCAAGTGCTAGCACACTTACGAGACATGCGAATGTGATAGGGAAGTCCACCCATGAGCCGGGAATCAAATGACGAAGCTTGGAGCTTGGTTTCTTGTTGATTGAAGGCCAAACCAGTGAGCTTGGAACTGCCACTACCGAACCAGTTCAAGGAGCAGAATTTGAGTTTTGTTTGTTGCCGCGTCGCTCAACCGATCGATGTGAGTATTCCGCAACTTCGTCGATCTGTATTCACACATGTTTTCGTGCTTATTATTGATCTTGGGACCTTAATAGAAACCAACACACCGATGACGTATGATTTGAACATAATTAATCTGGGATTAATTACGGAGAGATTTTATCTGGGATAAAATACTATTTGAAGAGAGAGAACGATTAATTTGGAATTAATCGATAAAATAATATATTCCATATATTAAACGAAATTAGATTTCATAACGGAATTAAAATTGAATTTTAATTCGGGCGAACGAATTAATTCGCAAGCGATGTGAATAGTAATTTTGCTAGGCATAATTAAATTTGATTTAATTACGTCGCAACAGAAAATTCGTTAATTCGGAATTAGCGAACCCGAGCCCGGGAGTGTTTGCGGGCCCACTCGATTCTGAATCAAGTGGGGCCCACATGTCACATCACAAGTCACATCACTTGTCACTTTAGTTGATGTGTTTTGGTGAGTTAGTGAAGACTTGTTCAACACACTTGGTAAAGTTGATGGCTTGAGTGACATATACCAAATTTTTGGTATATCTTTCTTTTGTTTTTTGAAATCAGTTAACACAAGTCATTCACTCCCTCTCACTCTCTCATGCTCACGGCTTTGAGCCATTTTTCTCCAAAATTTTTCTTCTTTGGCCGAATACAACAAGGAAGAAACAAGGAAATTTGTTGCAAATTTTCTAATTGCTAGCACATTCATGGAATCATCTAAGGTGATAGGGAAACCTATCATTGAGCTTGGAATCAACTCAAAAGCTTGGAGTTTGGATTTCACATTCAAATGAGACCTTGGTCGAAACTGCAGGGAGGAAAGTTTTGTATTTGACCCATCCAATATCCGATCATTGTAAGTATATTTTCGCTATACTTCTTCTTGTATTCACATGATTTCTTGCTTAATTGATCTTGGTTTGACCTAGAAAATCCAACATTGGACACCCACATATGCGAAAATGTCGTAAACTAGTTTTACGACCACTCCACAAATCTAAGGGAGTCTTAGGAACAGACTTAGATGGAACTACATTAAGGATATGCATTGCAGTTTGTAACGCATATCCCCAGAATGAACTAGGTATTGAGCTATAACTAAACATAGATCTCATAATGTCTAGTAGGGTTTGATTTCTCCTTTCTGCAACACCATTTTATTGTGGTGTTCCAGGCGTTGTGAGCTGGGATACTATCCCATGCTCAACTAAGAATTCCTCAAATTCTCTGTCAAGGTATTCTCCTCCATGATTTGATCGTAGAATCCTGATTGTTTTACCTAACTGGTTCTCAACCTCAGCACGATACTCTTTGAACTTTTCAAAAGTATATGACTTGTGCTGCATTAGGTAAACATACTCATATCTGGAATAATCATCAATGAATGTGACGAAGTATTCATAACCACCTCGGGCTCTTACATTCATCAGTCTGCAAACGTCTGAATGTATAAGCTCCAGTGGTTGACTGGCTCTTATAACTTTTCCAGTAAAAGGTCTCTTGGTCATGTTTCCTTTTAAATAAGATTCGCAGACTGGTAAAGTTCCGAGCTTTAACTGGTTTAAGACTCCGTTCTTTATCAATTATATATTCGGTCAAGGATGATATGACCAACTATAAGATGCCACAGATATGTGTCATCGTGAGAAATCTTTTGCCGTTTAGTTTTAGGTTTCTCAACCTTAAACATTCCAGCGTTGAGCAGTGACCTATGTGTTAACGGTCTTAACACATACAAGTTATTTTCTGAGTTTTCTATGCATATGGTTAATCCATTTCTACCAATAATAACTAAATTGCTATTAAAAGAAACTCAATAACCATCATCCAAATGTTTAGAAACATAAATCAAATTCTTGCGAAAACCAGGAATGAATAACACCTTGTTCAAATTTAAATAACTATTATTTGTAAAATTTAAACTGGAAACTCCCACTGCTCTTGCTGAAATGGCATCCTCTGTCCCGACCCTCATGGTGTAGTCACCTTCAGCAAGGTCCCCCCATGAGTCAAGTAGTTGCAAAGAAGAACAAACATGGTCAGTGGCTCCTGAATCAACAATCCAGACGGATTTATCATCCTCCACTAATAGAGATACGATAACGAGTATATCATATTTACCTGTATCCTTTTTCTCCTTCAGCTCAGCAAGGTATTTAAGACAATTCCTTTTCCAATGCCCGTTCTTGTTGCAGTGGAAACACTTTCCCTTAGGCTTGGCATCCTTGGAGCCTCTCTTGTTCTTCTTCTTTAAGGGCTTAGCATTAGCCTTCCCAGTGCTATTCTTCTTCATCTTTGCAGATTCAGAAGACTCGGCAACATTTGCCTCAGTACTGGGTTTACGAGGATCCACAAGTATGGACTCGTATAGGGTGAGCTCATTTAGCAACTGGGTCAAAGTAAAAGTCAACTTATTCATAACATAGTTGCTTTTAAACTGCAGGAAACTCTTCGAAAGAGTTTCCATAATCATGGTCACCTGGATACGCTTGTCAATATGAGCTTCATGGGTTTCAGCAGTATTGAGATAGGTCATCATCCTCAAGACGTGCTCTCAGACTGATGTCTCATCCTTCATCCTAGTAGTCATCGCTGAGACCATGGCCTCATGACATTGAAGCTCCGAAGGCTGCCCGAACATGCCCTGCAATGACTTCATCATCTGAGATGTTGAAGCCATAGGTTCATGCTTTGTAGCAAGAACCTCAGACATCACTATTAGCAAGTAGCAGCGGGCTTTCTCATTAGATGCGACCCATTTCTGATAGGTATCGCGCACAGCTTGGCCAGTATTTCTGGCCGGTTCGGGAGGACACTCCTCCGTCAGGACAAACTTTAGGTCTTCAGAGACCAAGATAGCGTTCATGTTACTTTTCCACTTAACATAGTTTTCTCTCATTAATTTATCGTTTGAGAGTATGGAAATAATTGGAGAAAACATGGCTAAAAAATAAAATAAACATGCATTAAACATTCATTCATCGCATATTAAAATCATCAAACAATTTTGGCATAAAATTAAACGTGATGCATGGACCATGAATAACGAATTAGAAACCTAATAGAATTACTATGCCACAGAAATCTATCATCCCACAAGTAAGTGCCGCTGTAGGGTAGGTCAAGTACTTGCATGATAGATCGAGACAATCTCAATCGATTAATATATACGGGAATAACTCTTATTCCTATATTGACCAACTACCGTTTGATTCGATCAAGGAATTTTATTAACAGTTAATTATTCATTTGTGAGTGTGACCCGCCATTTCGGGATCATTGGACTTAAAAAGTGAAGTGTCGTCATAGGTAGGTCAGTTCACAATATACATCTAGAATCTCTATCCTCTCGGAATCCAAACCTGATATTGACCCAAAATGGACATCATCCGTATGGGGATGAAAGCAAAGCCGTCTCGAGGTGCCTTTTGAATCTCACGTTTTTGGACTAACAACGAAGATCGTGGGATATACTGTCGTATATCCCTCTCCCACTCACTATTAAAATATTAAGATTTCTATTTATAAAATATCTAATATTTTAATTTAACTAGTGTGAATAAAAATATGGCGGCTAAATCATAACTCTTATTTACACTAGTACACTATTAGTGACCTAACCAATTTTAACTCTTAAAAATTGTATCACTAATTTCCATTAGTCTCTACAAATTGTATTACTTAATTAAATAAATTTAATTAGAGTGGTATTAGTGGCCTATTATATTTTAACTTTTAAAATACTAGAACACTAATAGGTTTAAAATTTTAGATTCCTAAAAAAAGGTCAAGATTTATATTAAACTATTTAATTAATCTTAGTGTGTTATAAAATCCAATGGAACTTGGAATTGTATCTCGAGTGCAGACCATATTATCATCCATTCGGATTCAGCTATGGAATTTATGTCCGGGTTTCCATCCTATATACCAATGGAATTTATTTGCACTTATTAAGCCCAATATATTAGAATTCAAATTTTAAACCATAAAATTAATTAATACAATTAATTATTTTTCCATGAATATCATATTCTAATTTAAACATTTTAAATCACATAAAATCACATTTCATGTCTATAATGATAATGCATCAAATGCATGTTATGGCATGTGAAATGCAAGAGTAGGCACCCTAAGCTATATGACATGTTATTCAAACAATTCGAATTAAACATACATATAAAAAAAATATTTTTGCATTGACCGGGCTATTAATTTTCCTATACTAATCTAATTAGTACAAAATTACCCAAGGCATCCATTGGTATTCAATTCACGCTCCAAGGTGGTGTTGGCTCCTTTTGCGACTTCGGTGTTTCAAATTACAACAATTGAAATTTTACATTGGAAAATAAAAATACAAAAATTGTAAACAATGGCCTTATGGCCTTAGATCCTAAAAATAAAACCAACATAAAAATAAGAGTCGGAAAAATTTACGATCAATGCAAAATCCATTCATCACATGAAAATAATAACTATTCATCATATGAATATTATTTTGTGCCTACTTATCTAAATATGCATATCAATATATATAACAAATATAAGCATATTAAAAACAGTAAATTTAAATGAAAAAGAGAAGGGTTAAGAACACTTTTCAACCTTGCTCTCGATGCCAATTGTAAGAAACATTTTCCTTGAGCAGTGGAAGCGGTTTAGGCACACGGAACGGGCTTGAAATTTTTTTATGCCATTCCCTTGGACTACCGAATGTTACTGCCACCACCACTGAAATATTTCTTCATTTTTAGACAAAATTCCAGCCCCGAAACAGCACCGGAACAGTCCTCGAACAGCCCCAAATAGCTGAACGAAAACTGGACTGTTTTGGACTCGATTCGCGCCCAACACACTGCAGAAACAGCCCCTGAAATGCATGGAATATGGCTGTGTTTCAGTTCTAATTTTTCACTTGAAAACAGTCCCAACACAGCCCAAAAACACCACAAAATGTTCCCAAAAAATTGGATTAAAACGAAACCCAACAGAGTTCCGTTTCACCAAGTATAGGGGCGGCAATGAGAAAACCAAAGCCTCACTGCCGAGTACAACAAGAATGAGATGAAGCAGGTGATTTGTTCGACACCACAAAGTCTTCCGAACTATATCGCGTTACCAACGGAAACTTGTGTGGGCAAGCCTCACAAAATCAATCCCTAAACTATTTAGAGATAAATGTCACACAATAACTTTTGTTATTTTATTTTTATTTATCTTTTGTTCTTTTTTTGTTTTCTCAACAACTTGAGAGGATTTGGAGAAGAAGAAGAAGATGGAGGCTAGGGTTAGAGTGAGAGGCTTAGGCAAAAAGAAAAATAAATCTTCTTTTTATACCTAGGGTTATTTGTTTCCAAAATAAACAAAACCCTTCCCCTTTTCTACTATGTAGAATTCAACCAAGGCAAAGAATATTTGAAAATTTTGTAACAACAAATTTTCAATTACCATAATTGAAAAGATGTTACAAAATTAAAAGGTTATCACCTTTTGAAAGTGTAACCACCAAAAATATCCAAGGGTTTCCAAAATCCAAAATTTGGAATTCCTATTCTAGCCTTATTAATTATATCAAATATAATTTATATTAATTCATTTAATAATTATCATATAATTATTAAAACCATATATTAACTTTTAATATATAGTTCCAAGTAAGAAAATTAATATTATTAACCATATTAATAATATTTATACATATGTGAGTATATAATTGGACTATCCAATTATACTAAATCCACTATAGTATATCGAGCTAGCACGGGGACCAAATGGACCTACGGTTCTGAGCTCCAATATTCTCGAAATATCAATTAAGCTCTTAATTAAATATTTCAAATTATTAACTCAGGGTTATTCCACTAAAAACCCGAAGTTGCACTCTCATTGCCACATATGATATATTAAGTCGAACCAAGTCGGTGTCCATCGATATAGTCACTACATATGAATTGACCTTTCACGAGTATCTCGTAATTAGAGCCAGGTCATAATGTCTGTTATACCTCTCTAATTATTTCTATCTTAAGTGCCATTGATTCTCTAATGAACGATTTATTCATAACCACTATGAATTTAATCTTTCTATTCGTAATAGAAAGCATTGAGTGCTCAAACCGTTCAAGTATTGAACCAACCCTTAAGGAAGATACTCCTCTACTTCTCGCACGAAGGAGTGAACTCCATATCTATGTAAAAAAATTCCCAGCTACACAACAGACTATACCCCCAAAGTACGTAGCTATTGGTCAGGACTGCTACACCAACATCACCTTTGTAAATCAAAGGTGATAGCCTGCCATGCAGGAGTTTGTAATACACTCAGGATTAAGATCAATCCATATATGACCATCTAGTGGATCAAAATGATTTTTTTTGTTTAACGGATATTATAAGAAAGCCATTTCCATCTGGGTCCAGTCCTATATGATCACATCATACAAGGTGCCTTCATTCTCAAGTCTCTACATAGACGATCCCGGATCAAAGTCACAATACAAAAATAGAATGGACCGCAGCTATAGATAAACCACAAACAAAGTACCTATTTTGTTTGCTCTCTATGGACTGTTTAAGATTACTAACTTCAAACTTAAATCCTCTTATGTATGACACTCATACACTAAGTCTGAAGACATATAAGTAATCTAGGGTAGTCAAGATAATTTATAATATGCGAAAATTAAACAAACATTTTGATAAATGAATAATGTATAATTTTATTTCAAAACATATAAAGCCGTCTACATTACATGTAGCTCTAGGACATACATCCCAACATGATCTTCCTTTAGATACTTAGCCAACTGTAGTGTTGTCAGGTAGTGTTGGTGTTTTAGCGGGGGCGCAGCGGAAGCGCGCGGTTCGGGCGAAATCGTAACTTTAAAAACTTTTAAACTTACCGAATAAATTATTCAATATCCAATATGAATAATTCATTCATATTTCACCTAAACATATTTATTCGATATCAAATAACGACATAAATAAGTTAGAAACACTATGAAACTTTTATGAAAACGGTTTTCTGCAAAATGGCATAAAACGCGTTTTTTTCTGAACCGACCAACTAATACACATGTGGGATGCCCATGTCAGCCCCAATAGTACTTGGGCAGTTCATTGGCTGCCCGAACAGTGACCAATTCACTGTTAGATAGCGGACACTCGGTAATCCCAAAACTCAACCGGTAACGTCGTTTTTCACCGTTTTCACGTATTTCAACTCCGAAACAATTTCTGCCAATTGTTCCAATACCCAAAACACATCCAATACATTTATATAACATACTTTTCATCACCAAAATCATAGAATTTCCATATCTGATTTGGTAACTGTAGGCATTGCATTTTGCATATCAGCCCGATGATGAGTCTCGTATGGAGACACTACCTCTTTAGTTGTGAAAGCCGCGGGAAACGGATGTTGGAAGGGTAAAGTTGGAAATTAGCATTTTTTCAGATTTAACTCGCTTGTTTCGCTTCGGGTTCGCTTGTTGGACCTCTGTTTTAAAACATACCAAACCCATTAAAACATATCTCACAAATTAAATAATTAAAATATTTAAAACACATCTCACAAATTAAATAATTAAAACCAATTAAAATTAAACTTAAATTAAATTAAATCACATTCACCAATTAAATTGAACTTGAAATTAAATTAAATTAAATTCCTAATTTAAATAAAACACATTCCTAATTTAATTAAATCACCTTCCTAAATTAAATAAATCATATCCTTAACTAAAAAGAATAAATCAAATCACTTCCCTTAATTAAAAGATTTTCCCTATCACATACTAAATTAAAATATCCTCAATTAATACACAAATCTCATTCCTTCCCCAACAAGGTAAATCCCCTCCCTTGGCCTATAAAAATAACCCCTCTCCACACATTCAAACCCTGGCTGGCTGGCTGACAGATTCACACAAAAAAAATAAAACAAATAATAACCCTAAACCTGCCCTTCTCTCCCCTCTCAGCCTCCACGCACTTAACACCAAAATCTGCCCAAATCAACCGAATTCATTGCCCTCACCAATTGCCTTCGATAGCTCACGCCCACTCACAGCCTGCTCCATAGCCCCACGCCTTCACCCAAACTGCTAGCCCCCACACGCCCTTCACTCAAGACCAAACTTAACCTTTCACGCTAACCACAAACAACAACTCAAAAACGTCCAGCCTCTTCAACGCCACCTGCCCTCAAGCTTCACGTTCATCAGCCACTGCCAGCCTTCAACTGCTCACACAAAGCCACCTTGCTATCTTTCAATTGCCCTTCAACACTCACAGCTCTCACGCCCAATTACACTTCCTTCACACTGCCCATATTCACGCACTCATTCTCTCTCCCACACAGCCAACACACCTGTCTATCTTCCCGCATAACTCCACTCACGAAACTAACGCCTGAGACAGCCTGCCTTCTTCACGCCACATAGCCACCTTCTCCACGCCCCCAATTCCCCTCACGCAAGACCTCTCAAAAACAGTTTAAATTCACATACAAGAGCCTTCACAGTGGCCTTGGATTCACGTGACAAAACTCCCCTCAAACAGCCCCTTAAACTGCCGCAAAACCTCCCTGAAATAAGCCTTAAACTGCCGCATATTCCCCCCTTAAACTGCCGCAGAACAATCCCAAAATCTGCCAGTAAATCAGACCCAAACCAGTCCCTAAACCATGCCAAAACAGTCCCCAAATCTCCAAAAATAGTCCCCAAAACAGTAGCCTAATAGACCTGAAATAGTAACCAAAAAATACCCTTAAAACAGTAGAGAAACAGAGTGAAAACAACAACCCGAGCAGTGAAACCGCGAGGAAAATCGTTGGATTAGTGAACCAGAAAAGTTGCGGAGTATCAATCCTTCCGACGGCCGTGTAACGCGCTTTCGAAGAACGACAAAAGAGGTTAGACCTGAGGGCACCCTTTTATTCATTATCTTTCGTTTATTTTATTTAATTTGAATATTACCGCATGAGAGTCGTTTGAAGCATGATGTGATTGTAGGATAAGCGGGATATGTGTTCCCTTTTGTGGTATATCGGATGGAAACCCGGACGTAAATTCCATAGCCGATTCCGAATGGACTGTAGTATGGTCTGCACTCGGGATACAATGCCACGTACCACTTAAGATACACATATCTCGTCTCATCCAAATTTGTATTTGAGCATGTTATAGTCTTTAGGTTATTTGTTATTATTTAAAGCATGGTTTAATTTAGTTTGTCATTTATTTGTTAAAACATGTTTAGGTTGTTCTTTATGCATGTTCTTAGTTATGATGTGTTTGGGTAATGATTTATACATGTTGATTTAATGGTTCAATATGCTTGTTTGTTACATTGCGTGGAATTAATTGGATGAATGCATGTTAGATCTAAATACCCTTGAGCATGAATGTTGAATAGATTCGGTTAATTTATTGCACAAATCATATCATCACAAGTGACATAAGTAAGGGACCATTCCGAACCCAATGGTTTGAGGTCTTCCCTTGCGAGGGGTGAGTGCGGCCTTAAATCTTTGTCCCGGTTCACACCGGGTGGTGACTCCATGTTATTACGTACTCCCAACTAGGCCGCGAGCCTAGAACAGCGTCGCCCAGGTTCTGTTGTCTACAGTCTGGCGACTCCACTGGGGATATTAGAGAATTGGCCTCGAAATAATGTCTTGTGATGTTTATGATTTGTGCTTTAGTTAATCATTTCTATAGTGAGTTGAAAGGGGTGTAACCAAAGGCATTGTTAAGGCTAGGTAATGGTTCGATGTCTTCCTTCACTCACTACCTTTTCATAAGTAAAAGCTGTGAAGACACCGAGATAATCATTATTTGTAGCTCGTTGTGACAGACTAGTTTGGAGGACTCATTGTTTATTCCTGACACCAAGCGATAAGAGCCTAAGGGGCTTGGGTACTTAAGAGAGCCTCGCTCCACCCTCCCTCTGGGGAATCTACAACGGGAAATCCATTCGACAGTTAGTCACACACCGTAACTCGTTGGCACGTACCGTAAGGTATAAAAAAGGTGCACTCATTTGGTCGCTTGAACCCTTGAGTGCGGAGTCCTAGTTGTGGGTAATCCTTCGTCAAACGAGAGCCTTTGTCCACACTCCTGTAAACCCACATGTGAACCATAGTTGTGTGACATATAGGAGCCACCCTTATGCTTTTGATAACCCCATGCATATTGTGTCTCATACATCACATGCATCTCATGCATACATGCATCATGTTAACCCTCGTGTCTTAAAAGCCATCATAGATATCCGTTGGGTTAGGGATAAAAGAAGACTTGTCAATAAGAGTTTAGAAAACATAGATATCGGGGAAAAGGAAACTGACGAACAGAAATCTTACGGCAATGATAGAAAGACTATGGTGGGCCCAAAAAAAAAAAACAAAAAAAAAAAAACAAAAAAAAAAAAATTGTTTGTTTTTAGTCTTTGATAGTTAGACATAAGTCCGATGATGAAATCGTTTGCTTTAGGGTGAAATCTTAGAAACGATAAACTCTTGATGTGCTTTTATCTGATACTTTGAGTGATTGATCTATGTTAGACTCGTAAGCACTTGATTATGGTTCTTAGCAGTGAAAACCTGAGTAGTTAGCAAAGTGACTAGTTGAAGAAATTGTAGGTCGGTGAATGACCGTTCGCCTAAATGTCTATCCTGATTTACTTGTGTTATGATGTGTGTGGTTGGTTGAAAATAAAAGAAAAGTCTCTAAAGAAAAGAATTGAACCGCCTATAACCGATAAGCGTGAAGCTACCCATGGGCGAGTATTAGGACCACCATGAGGAGAAATGCTACCTTGAAGGGTAGGTGTGTTGAAAAAAAAAGAGAAAAAAGAAGTTCAAAATGAAAAGAAAAAAAAGAAAGAGATAAAAGAGAATGAAAATCATACCACATTGAGCACAAAAAAAAAAAAAGCAATTGCAGGCATAATTGAGATATCTAGGTTGGTTTGACCCATCGATCCCGATTTTTGAAACAAAATCATTGAGTTGGCCTACTTAGGAATCAAGCTATGAAAGAACATTTGCACACACACAATTTGAGTCTGGCATAGATCATTTGTTCAAAAACTTGGATTTGAGTTTTATCAAATGTTTTGAAGGTTCTCTGGTTTCATTATTAAGCATTCTTTGAGGACAATGATATGTATAACTATTGGGACTATTTCATAGAATGTGATATAGCATGATGATATGGAAGGCCTCACCATGTGGTTCATCTTGATCAAGTACAAAACAGCAGAGAGCAGAAAGCTAAATCAAGACTGGGGGCGACCAGTCTACTACATCGTGAATCATGGACATAACAAGATATTGGGTCATGAGACTAGAGAGAAGGCCGAGCAATCACCTGGAGAACTGGCGGAAAACCTAACCCAGCGGAATAGGAAATTCATTCATGCATGCATGCATACACGTAACATATTTTACATTCTTTTTTGTGTTTGTTTTTTATTCACAGGTTTCAAAGAAAAAAAGAGAAAGCGGCAAAGACAAGCCAACCAGAATCAGCAACATATGAGTAGTAGTTTTAGGGAATGAATCTCAGGGTCGAGGCCCACCTTATCAGCAGTTTGGGGAATGAATCCCAGGGCCGAGGCCCACATCGTCAGAATTTGGAATGAATCCCAGGGCCGAGGCCCACGTCTTTAGAATTTGGAATGAATCCCAGGGCCGAGGCCCACGTCTTCAGAATTTGGAATGAATCCCAGGGCCGAGGCCCATGTCGTCAGAATTTGGAATGAATCTCAGAGCCGAGGCCTACATCAGCATCAGTTTAGGGCGAGGCCCACACCAACATCAGTTTGGGGCGAGGCCCGTATTAGCATCAGTACCAGTCTTGCCGGGTATGGCACTCTGGGGGCGAGGCCCACATCTTTATCAGTATCAGCATTGCCGGGTATGGCATTCTGGGGGCGAGACCCACATTACATCAGATCAGTTCTGCCAGGTATAGCACTCTGGGGGCGAGACCCACATTACATCAGATCAGTTTAGTCCGAGAATGGACACGCCGAGAATGGCATGCCGGGAATGACACTCCGAGAATGGATCAGAGTTCGAGAATGAACAAGCCAGGAATGGTAATCCGAGAATGGATCAGAGTTCGAGAATGAACAAAGCCGAGAATGGATCACAGTTAGAGAATGAACAAGCCGAGAATGGCACTCCGAGAAAGTAGCACAGTTCGAGAATGAACAAGCCGCGAATGGCACTCCGAGAATGAAGCACAGTTCGAGAATGAACAAGCCGAGAATGGCACTCCGAGAATAGAGCACAGCTCAAGAATGAGCACGTCGAGAATGGCACGCCGGGAATGGCACTCCGAGAATGGAGATATAGTCCGGGAATGGACAGCTCAAGAATGAGCACGCCGAGAATGGCACGCCGGGAATGGCACTCCGAGAATGGAGATATAGTCCGAGAATGGACACGCCGAGAATGACACACCGGGTATGGCACTCTGGGGGCGAGGCCCACATCATTATCAGCATCAGTTTTTTTTCCGGGTATGGCACTCCGGGTATGGAGACATCAGTATCAGATCAGCCAGGTACGACACTCCGGGTATGGAGACATCAGTATCAGATCAGCCAGGTACGACACTCCGGGTATGGAGATATCAGTTTTGCCATGTACGGCACTCCTGGTATGGAGATATCAGTTTTGCCAGGTACGGCACTTCGGGTATGGAGATATCACAAGCTGCAACACCCTAGGTACGGGGTTAGCATTCAGACATTTGTGGCACTCTAGGTACGGAGGCGTCACTGCGACACCCTAGGTACGGGGTTAGCACTCAGACATTTGTGGCTCTCTAGGTACGGAGGCGTCACCGCGACACCCTAGGTACGGGGTTAGCACTCAGACATTTGTGGCACTCTAGGTACGGAGGCGTCACTGCGACACCCTAGGTACGAGGTTAGCATTCAGACATTTGTGGCTCTCTAGGTACGGAGACGTCACCGCGACACCCTAGGTACGGGGTTAGCACTCAGACATTTGTGGCACTCTAGGTACGGAGGCGTCACTACGACACCCTAGGTACGGGGTTAGCACTCAGACATTTGTGGCTCTCTAGGTACGGAGGCGTCACCGCGACACCCTAGGTACGGGGTTAGCACTCAGACATTTGTGGCACTCTAGGTACGGAGGCGTCACTGCGACACCCTAGGTACGAGGTTAGCACTCAGACATTTGTGGCTCTCTAGGTACGGAGACGTCACCGCGACACCCTAGGTACGGGGTTAGCACTCAGACATTTGTGGCACTCTAGGTACGGAGACGTCACCGCGACACCCTAGGTACGGGGTTAGCACTCAGACATTTGTGGCTCTCTAGGTACGGAGGCGTCACCGCGACACCCTAGGTACGGGGTTAGCACTCAGACATTTGTGGCACTCTAGGTACGGAGGCGTCACTGCGACACCCTAGGTACGGGGTTAGCACTCAGACATTTGTGGCTCTCTAGGTACGAGACGTCACCGCGACACCCTAGGTACGGGGTTAGCACTCAGACATTTGTGGCACTCTAGGTACGGAGGCGTCACTGGCGACACCCTAGGTACGGGGTTAGCACTCAGACATTTGTGGCTCTCTAGGTACGGAGACGTCACTGCGACACCCTAGGTACGGGGTTAGCATTCAGACCACAGTGACGCCCTAGGTACGGGGTTAGCACGCCAGGTACGACATGTGGACTATTCAGACATTTGTGGCTCTCTAGGTACGGAGACGTCACCGCGACACCCTAGGTACGGGGTTAGCATTCAGACCACAGCGACGCCCTAGGTACGGGGTTAACACGCCAGGTACGGCATGTGGACTATTCAGACATTTGTGGCACTCTAGGTACGGAGGCGTCACTGCGACACCCTACGTATGGGGTTAGCACTCAGACAACCAACATCATCACTGCGGCACTCTAGGTATGGAGATGCAACCGCGACGCCCTAGGTACGGGGTTAGCATTATCAACTCAGCACAACAGGCAGACCCGGTGACAGCTGGCGAGCCAGGTAAGTAAAAATGCATTGCACGTACTTTGATAGGATTGTCATTGTCACACACTGCACAAGTCCCATCAAAGTGGGGGCGACTGTAGGCATTGCATTTTTGCATATCAGCCCGATGATGAGTCTCGTATGGAGACACTACCTCTTTAGTTGTGAAAGCCGCGGGAAACGGATGTTGGAAGGGTAAAGTTGGAAATTAGCATTTTGTCAGATTTAACTCGCTTGTTTCGCTTCGGGGTCGCTTGTTGGACCTCTGTTTTAAAACATACCAAACCCATTAAAACATATCTCACAAATTAAATAATTAAAATATTTAAAACACATCTCACAAATTAAATAATTAAAACCAATTAAAATTAACTTAAATAAATTAAATCACATTCACCAATTAAATTGAACTTGAAATTAAATTAAATTAAATTCCTAATTTAAATAAAACACATTCCTAATTTAATTAAATCACCTTCCTAAATTAAATAAATCATATCCTTAACTAAAAAGAATAAATCAAATCACTTCCCTTAATTAAAAGATTTTCCCTATCACATACTAAATTAAAATATCCTCAATTAATACACAAATCTCATTCTTCCCCAACAAGGTAAATCCCCTCCCTTGGCCTATAAAAATAACCCCTCTCCACACATTCAAACCCTGGCTGGCTGGCTGACAGATTCACACAAAAAAAATACAACAAATAATAACCCTAAACATGCCCTTCTCTCCCCTCTCAGCCTCCACGCACTTAACACCAAAATCTGCCCAAATCAACTGAATTCACTGCCCTCACCAATTGCCTTCGATAGCTCACGCCCACTCACAGCCTGCTCCATAGCCCCACGCCTTCACCCAAACTGCTAGCCCCCACACGCCCTTCACTCAAGACCAAACTTAACCTTTCACTCTAACCACAAACAACAACTCACAAACGTCCAGCCTCTTCAACGCCACCTGCCCTCAAGCTTCACGTTCATCAGCCACTGCCAGCCTTCAACTGCTCACACAAGCCACCTTGCTATCTTTCAATTGCCCTTCAACACTCACAGCTCTCACGCCCAATTACACTTCCTTCACACTGCCCATATTCACGCACTCTTCTCTCTCCCACACAGCCAACACACCTGTCTATCTTCCCGCATAACTCCACTCACGAAACTAACGCCTGAGACAGCCTGCCTTCTTCACGCCACATAGCCACCTTCTCCACCCCCCAATTCCCCTCACGCAAGACCTCTCAAAAACAGTTTAAATTCACGTACAAGAGCCTTCACAGTGGCCTTGGATTCACGTGACAAGACTCCCCTCAAACAGCCCCTTAAACTGCCGCAAAACCTCCCTGAAATAAGCCTTAAACTGCCGCATATTCCCCCCTTAAACTGCCGCAGAACAATCCCAAAACCTGCCAGTAAATCAGACCCAAACCAGTCCCTAAACCATGCCAAAACAGTCCCCAATCTCCAAAATAGTCCCCAAAACAGTAGCCTAATAGACCTGAAACAGTAACCAAAAAATACCCTTAAAACAGTAGAGAAACGGAGTGAAACAACAACCCGAGCAGTGAAACCGCGAGGAAAATCGTTGGATTAGTGAACCAGAAAAGTTGCGGAGTATCAATCCTTCCGACGGCCGTGTAACGCGCTTTCGAGGAACGACAAAAGAGGTTAGACCTGAGGGCACCCTTTTATTCATTATCTTTCGTTTATTTTATTTAATTTGAATATTACCGCATGAGAGTCGTTTGAAGCATGATGTGATTGTTGGATAAGCGGGATATGTGTTCCCTTTTGTGGTATATCGGATGGAAACCCGGACGTAAATTCCATAGCCGATTCCGAATGGACGGTAGTATGGTCTGCACTCGGGATACAATGCCACGTACCACTTAAGATACACATATCTCGTCTCATCCAAATTTGTATTTGAGCATGTTATAGTCTTTAGGTTATTTGTTTATTATTTAAAGCATGGTTTAATTTAGTTTGTCATTTATTTGTTAAAACATGTTTAGGTTGTTCTTTATGCATGTTCTAGTTTATGATGCGTTTGGGTAATGATTTATACATGTTGATTTAATGGTTCAATATGCTTGTTATGTTACATTGCGTGGAATTAATTGGATGAATGCATGTTAGATCTAAATACCCTTGAGCATGAATGTTGAATAGATTCGGTTAATTTATTGCACAAATCATATCATCACAAGTGACATAAGTAAGGGACCATTCCGAACCCAACGGTTTGAGGTCTTCCCTTGCGAGGGGTAGTGCGGCCTTAAATCTTTGTCCCGGTTCACACCGGGTGGCGACTCCATGTTATTACGTACTTACTCCCAACTAGGCCGCGAGCCTAGAACAGCGTTGCCCAGGTTCTGTTGTCTACAGTAACTAAAAATATCATTTTTCATGCTTTAAATCCAATTTTCTCAACATTAATCATATTAATACTTACACCAACCAACGTCACCACAAATGAATAACTCAAGAACATTCCTAGGAGTTACAAGAGTGGTCATAACACTCTAGAATGGCAACAAGTCATCAAATGACAAAATTGAACTAATATTACACTAATATAATCCAATCTTACTTTACACATGCATCTAGCTTCCAAATCCATCCTCCAAATCAAAAAGCTCCAAAATATATGAAAGGAAGAAACCCTAGAACTTGTCTAGATGCTCAAGAACAAGAAACAAACTTTCTAAGTTTAAGAGTTATGAAGATTACCTCCAAATCTCCTAATTTCCTTAAACTTTTTCTGGATTTCTTCAATTTCTTCCTTGTTTCTTCAAATAAAATTTGGGAGCTTTTTTTTCTCTTTGAAGGATTCGGCCATAGAGGATAATAATGGAGAAAATAAAATTTTCTCTCTTTAAATACAAGCCAAAACTGACTTAGGGAGGGCAAAATGGTCATTTGGTCATTTTAATCAAATTATATAATAATAAGTTTTAAGTTAACAAATCCAAAATGGTCGTATAGGTTAATAGAATCTCAACTTTATCACATAATCAATTATGTGTATGCATGTGAAAGTTGGACACCCAAATATTAATTAAAATCTATACGACCAAGGTTACAAGAGTTCAATATATGATTTTACTAAGTTAATATTACACTATGCATATATTCATATTATGTCTGTCTACATTACCCGTATTTTTTTATAATCGAAATGTGTATTATATATGATAATTATCAAGTTAATATATATTTTTTAATAGATTAATTTAAGTCTATGTTATTATTCCAATTCCGAAAAATATTCCAAGTAAGACTTGCGTTAGTGTCACGTTCGTTCAGATGTTCGAACGAATCTTTACAAGAGTTCACGCTTGTGTAGCGTTTGATAACGCGTTCGGACGATCCTTTCCAGAAAGCTTGCGGTCGAGTGGCATTTGATAACGCGTTCGAATGAAAATACGGAACACTGCATTTTTTGTTATGCTTTCATACTCCCTTACGCAAATCCATGCGTATAATGCATTTTTTTTTTTTTTAGAAAAGATGAATAATACAAGCATAAATTAGAGTCAATAACACATATAAATTAATAAGTTCTTAAAATTTTCGGAGTAGTGTTATTAATCATTTTCTTAACATGCATTATTAATTCAGTCAAAAAATATCAATATTTTATCATACAAGTCATGAATAAAACATAAATATAAAGGCTTAGAAAAACTTGGAAAATATAAGAAGATGAAGAAACTTAGACAAAGTCGAGAAGCCTCTATCCTTGAGAACTTATTAGCTCCATCTCGGTTCTATGGATTTTTTGTGGCTAACATTCTCCCAGGATAACTTGGTTGCTTCTTGTAGAATGGGCACTCATTACTTCATAAACTTGAACTTAGAATAATGGTGGAGACTCTCAAACTCTAAACTTCAAATTTTTAAGTATGTAAGTATGTGAAAAATTTGAATAAATAAAAATGAACCCAAAGATCCATTTTTATAGACATGGATGAGTGTCTTTGTGGGCACTCTTCAATTTAAGGGTATAATCATTCTAAAGGTTACACCCCTTCTTACACCGACTTTTGAACTTTAAAGTTATATTTTTTTCATTCTTAGAGGATATATTCATTGAACTTGTGTATTTCGATAAGACACTTTTTAAGGATGATATCTTTTTTACAATTATAAATTTTTAGAGAATCTCCTACACCATATTAATTGCAGCGCACGACCTCTCCCCCATTTGCGTTCTGCCAAAAAAAAGGGCAAAAAAACTTCTCTTTTCTTCTTGACGTATATTAATGTTGAGTTGTGTACCAAGTTAAGCCGAGTGACATGAGCTTATAAATATAGGATAGCTCCACCTAATAGAGTACTCTTTTGGATTAGAAACCTAAATATCATATGCTCAATACCTAACAAGTGGTATCAGAATCAAAATTGAAATGTGGTGGTGAGATAATTTAAGTGTGTTTGAGAAAATGATCAGTGTTTGAGGGGAATTATATATTGAGTCGTATTACACGTTAGTTAATTAATAAAGGGATCACATAAGCTTATAAATTGGATAAATCCATCTAACCAATACCTAAACACTCTAGTCTTGCACCCAACAATTATGATATAGCAAAAATAAAATAACAACAATTACATATTACTAGAATTATGTAATAAATGTTTGAAATCCACAATATTACTACTTCGAAATTAAACCACATGTTCTCTTTCACAGAAAGAGAAATAACACACACACACACTTATCTCTCTGAGTGTAAGCTTATTACAAACAACACATAAACATTAATTAAACTTGACACATATAACTGCCCCCAAGGATTAATTAGAAATAATCAAAACGACATAACTTTGGGGACTTCAACAGGAAAGTTATCAATTTCATCCATCCAAGGATTCTTCTCACGAGCAGGATTGATAGTCCTCAATGCACGCCACACAGCACTATTACACTTGAACCCTGAACCAAAAGCAATCTGCCATGTCCTATCACCTTTCCTAATTCTTCCCTTGGCCTCAAAATAAGCCAATTCATACCACAAACAACTGCTTGAAGTGTTCCCAAATCTGTAAAGAGTCATTCTTGAAGGCTCCATTTGCCATTCACTTAGCTTGAAATGCTTCTCTACTTCATCCAACACTGCTCTCCCTCCAGCATGGATACAAAAATGATCAAAAGCCAACTTAAAATCAGGAATGTAGGGCTTAATTTTCATCTTAAATATCTTTCTTGCAACCAAAGTTGCTGAGAACAAGAGTTGCTCTGACATTGGAAGAACTAATGGTCCAAGTGTTGTGATATTAGTCTTAAGAGCTTCTCCAGCAACAGCCATTAAGTCTTTATTGATTTTGACTCCAATTTTTTTGGACTCATCTTCTTGTTGTGAGACACAGTTGTAGCTTTTGTCATCGGCACCCTTGTGTGTCCGGAGGGTGTGAACCAGCTCGTATTTTGATCGGCGGCGATCGGAGGATCGGTTGGAGAGAAGGATTGCGGCTCCTCCCAATCGGAATAAGCAGTTTGTGAGAAGCATTGATCTGTCATTGCCAGCATACCAGTTCATGGTGATGTTCTCTGTGCTTACCACTAGAGCATAAGAGTTGGGTTGCACCTGTCACATAAAATTAATACACAAGCACATGTATATTAATTCCTAGGAAAATTAGGGTAGATTATCATAATGATATTTTAGTTTTTATAATTTTGAAAATATAAATTTTAAATCTTATAGAGTACGGTCAAATATTTTTGTTAATTTTGAATCATTTTTTCAACCGATTAATATTAAATGATTTAAATATCTTAAAAATTGTCTAAAAATAATAAAATTTATTTCAAAATTACATGAAAAATGAAATAATTTTAAATATTTAACATTAGAGATTAAAGATTGTATTTTCTAAAACAGTAGGATCTAAAATTTTTATTTCTAAAACTACATATATTAAAGTGTCGTTATAACAATACATATTTATTTCTAAAACTACATATTTATTTCTAAAACTATACATGGATGTCAATGACATTAATTTATAAAAGAAAAGAAAAATATTTGAAGTAATTAATGAAATGTATCTTCCTCTAAGCAACATCTAGCTGTCCTTATAAATTTAAAAATAGGAAAGAGACTTTACGTTACAGTATCCAAACATTTTCTGTGTGGCATTAACTTCATACCAACTGGGTATTTAAGAGGTCATAATGATTTGAGAGTGTTCAGTAAAAGGAAAATTAACTAACACACTACAGTACTTCAATGTGAGAGTCTTCAATAGGGATGTACAAATTTTTTGGATGATCTTTGTATTGTTCAGTATTAGATTCGTAATGATTTTTTTTATTAAAATTAAAAATTTTATTCAGAATTCGAGATGATTTTTTTTATTCTAAATAAGAAATCAAATTCTAGGATGAAAAATCGATTCCTAGTTTTTTATTTAAAAAATCTTGAATTTCTACCGAGAGAAAAACTTGTGTGAGACTTGATCCCACACAAAAAATATTTAAAAAATAAAGAAATAGATATGACTCATCTGCTTTTTTGATAAAATATATCAAAAAAATTAAAACTAGGTGGGTCCTACCAATTTTTTGATTTTTTTAATATTTTTTATATGGGACAAGTTTTTCTCCTCTACGAATTGTCTAACTCTAACCCTAGTCTTGATCCGACCATAATTGCACGTTATCTAATGGAGATATTTTAAATTAATCAATAATATTAATTACTAGAGTACTGATATTTGTACAAAATATGACAAAATTTAATCACAAAACATCAGTACTTTGTGATTGATTTTATCTTCTTTCTGTACAAATATCATTTTCCTAACTACTATTCAAGCGAAGATCGAAGTCATACTCAAGATTATCATAGTTCAAGGTCCGTTCTCAACCAACAATTTAGAAACATACAAGCGTAACTCATGGTCAAAAAGCTAGTTCAAATATTGAGAATCGCCTCAAGCCTATATACATAGCCCAAGATAAATTCTCGACAGTATAAAAATTTTCCCTTAATAATTATTAATCAAGATAAATGGGAGAGCGATATGGTGTATTTGGTAGGGACTATTAGGTTGAGAATATAAATTAGTTTATAAATTATGATATAAACGTTAGAGTACAAGTTAGCGTATAAGCTCTTTAGGGTATTTGGTTAAATAGAGTATAACTTAAAGTATAAGTTGTAAAATTATAAATAAAAACATATTAGAAAATTAAATAAATACAAATAGAGGGCAAAATTATAATTTCCCACGTCAAAATGGGCGCATAATCTTCATTCTTATCAATTACCTTGTTTGAACATATATAAGATCGAATATATTTGGATTCTATAAAGATTTTTAATTAATACTTAAAAAAATAAAAATTTAGACCTTGATTCCGTAAAAGTCAATCTCCTTTTCTTTTAATTAAAAATATATGAGTTTTATTTCAACCAACATAGTAATAAGAATGCAGAAAGTATATATATATATAATAACAGATTCATGATAAAAATCTCTTGATCATAGTACTAGGGTTCAAACCCCTCACATGAATGCAGAAAGTATTTAAACCAGTATATTATGTTTAAATAATAAAAAAAAATATTTACATACAAAATATTATAATTCACTATCATATACATAAACCTATTAGACATGCCCAGAAGGATAAAACGAGCTCCCTATTTTTTGTGTTTTTTTTTTTTTTGAAAACAAATGTTACAATCTACTACCTAGAGAGAATCTAAATTCATACATTTATAGTTCAGTCTATAGATCTACTAAACATAAATTGAAAATCTATGTCCATTATAGACAAGACAAGAACTATACCCACACTTAGGAAAATATATATAACACTACCTACATTTAGGAGAGAGAATTTTGGTTTCAATGTAAATAGCCATGACCAAGATTGTAATTTATGAAGTCTAATACTATATTTAGTCATGTTGGAAAATTTTCAAACATGTCATAGTTCAATACAAAACAAGGACCACCTAATCTAATAATGTCATTAATTAAAATGAAGAAATATAATATAGCTAGTAATGATGAACCTGTAAAAGCCTTTTGGCTAGATCAATAGCAATAAGACCAGCACTGCAACCCATGCCACCAAGATTATAGCTCAAAATGTTCCCCCTAAGCTTGTATCTATTCACAACCATGGCTGACAAAGATGGTGTTGGATTAAACAAGCTACTATTCACCACAAGTATCCCAATATCCCTAGGCTTCACTCCTGTTTTAGCCAATAGCTCATCAATTGCTCCCACTATTACACCCTCAGTCTCCTTCATTGCCTCCGCCATGTTCTTGTCTTCTGTAGGATTATCAAACAAAGATTTTGGTCCATACGCCATGTTCCCAATTCCTGATCTCTCCAGGATTTTTTTCTGAAACGCTAAAGTCTCCTTCGTAAACAGTCCATTTTTCTCGGCTATCCGAAACACACGTTCCGCACTACACATTTGCGATGGATCATCTGGCTTGTAGCAAGAAAAGTTTACCAAGAAAACTTTTCTTGGTCGACTCATTATGTAAATGGTCGACGTGAACATGATTGACACCAAGCAGAGTAACAGGGTTACGAAATCGAACCTGAGATCATTCCAAAGCTGAATGAAATCATCATATGTTATAGTTGAAAGATGTGTTAAGAGAACACAAAGGAGTGGAATGAGCAAGAGATAGAGTGCGTTGGATATGAGATAGTGGTAACCAAGCTTCACATATTTGAGCTTGATTGATAGGAAGAAGTTGGGGAGATTGTTCTTCTTTGGTTCATCATTTTGTGATGAGTTTTGTTGCATCTCACTGGCCATTGTTAATGATTGACACAGTGAAAAAGCAAACTATAAACGAAAACCACTCGCTAAACCACCTAAGATATATATAGGCTCAAAGTTTATAAGATGAAGGTGTAATTAACGTTGAAGTCCCTTTTGTTTACTTCAAATGCGACATGTCCTGTTATAATTTGTAATTCGTGTCTACTAGGTCCTTGAGTCTTTTTTTTTTTTTTTCATTTAAAAATGTAGGTGGGTGTACAAAAGTTAAATTAATTTTTAACTCCTATCTCTCCAGGATTCAAACTCAAGTATCAAATTAAATAAAAATACTTGAAAATCACTGAATTTACCTTGAATCTTTAAAGACCAAAGGACATCCAATTTGAATACTTGTTTGGTTTTGTATTTTTCTTCAACATGATGAAAGTTATGGATATATTTTCTCACAATAAAGTAATATTCCATGTACTAATAAAAGAAAAAAGAAACCATCGACCATGAAACCATGAAATGTTATCCCCAATAACATAATCCTTCTTCAAATTTCAATCAATCAATTAATAAAAAGAAAGAGAAGAAGAAGACATTCGAGATTCAATATTTTTAGCGATAAAATATTTCGTCGTTGAAGATATATTTTTAACGTCGAAATCTATTTTTGATGTTAAATATCTTCATCGACCAAGCTTTGACGTCGAAATTTTACTTCGACACATAAGATTTTTAGCGACGAAATATTAACGACAAAATTTTTCGACACTAAAAGTCAATAATATTATATTGAACATAAATCTGTGGTAAAAAAACACATCTAAGTATATAGCATTGAAATTTAATACATATTCAAAAGAAAATGAGGGCGGAGAGCCCTAGGACCAAACCGAAAGGGGTCATACCTTGTAGAATTTAATTTTTAAATATATTTTTAGAGTTTTATTTTAACCTTCAATTTTAACATTACTAATTTAACTTTCAAAATTTGTTATTTA
>SKCR01011784.1:0-75121 GCA_019454045.1 Zanthoxylum bungeanum | reverse complement strand
CTTCTTTGAGCGTTTTGTTTGTCATTTTAGAGGAGATTCATTTATATTCAAAATATAAAGACCGTTATTTGCAACAGCTGTGCAAATTTCGTGCATCATTTTTATATAAATAACCACCCAGTGTTCCTGAATACAAAAGTGTAACCCTGTTGGGTTAACAAGGACAACATATAATATTCCTTGTGAAACTAGTACAAAATAACATGTCAATAAGTTTAGTACATGCCCTGAGGGCCGTCTAAAACAAAAGTCCTACGGCCAAACAGCAACTGTGTTCCGTTTCCAACCCGTAGATCCATCTCCCCTGACGCCAGCACCCTGCTATCATGCAGATCCTGCACATCAATTACAAATATGAGCACCACAACCAGAATCAAAAATCCAATTTTTAAACTAGAAGTATTCATATTTATCTCAATAACAAACATACCAGAGGCGATAGCCCTTGCTAGCCTTGATATCCTCCTCTACACAATGCTCATTCGGCAGTCACGTTTCCAGTGACCCCTCTTTGCCGCAGTTTGAGGCAGATGTCGCGAGATTTGTCCTTTGGCTTCCTAGAAGCCACTGTCAACTTGCCTTTGCCTTTTTCTTGAACTTCTTCTTCCTCGCACCTCCAATTGCCTTGGGGCAACCACTTTGGCGCATGAGAGGTCAATGCAAAAATGCGCCTCGCGCTTGCTCCCCTTTAGGAGTTTCCCTTTCGGACTCCTTCAAGACAGATAATAGCTCTCCAAGAGTGTCATCTGTATCCATCAACTTGTAGTTGATTATGATTTGTTCCAAGTATCAGGAAGTGACTGCAGATCATATCTATAGTCAGCTCAGCCTCCAAGACTATTCCCATATTGGCCAACTCATCAATATCGGCGAATTTGAGTCCCGTGGGCTTCAACTGATGCGCCGTCTGTCATCCGGGAGCGGAAGAGTTTCCTTACTAGCTCGTACCTCTTCATCCGCTTATTGGTGCGGTGAAGATCACGCAATCTTGCCATCATGTTATAGGGATCCAAGTCCCTATAACTGGCGTCTGAAATGCTGGTCATTGCAGCTAGCATAACTGACTGAGCTTGGTCACAATCATCACTATGAGTCTTCCATAACTCTAGCTCCAGTGGCTCAGTGGGTTCAGGCGAGAGAGGTCTCTGAATAGTATACAGTATCCTCTCAGCCCCAAGCACTATCTTGAGGTTCATTTCCCAGTCGGAAAAGTTTGTCCGTTTGAAGACATTATCACCCATGATTATGTCGCGGATATTACCTTTGCCAATCATCTTGACAACTATAGTCCAACTATAAAGTCAACGATGTTATGGGTACAGTCAAACTGTTACAAATAAAAATAACAATATATTAGTCCAACTAATCATTAAAATATTGACGAAATAATTTTGAAAGACGCGTAAGGCTAAGTATCTTTGAATGAAATTGCAAATTCAATAATAGCCTCCCACTATTTTCTTCAAGTTTCTAACCCTCTGTAGAGAACTCGGGAAATAGAATTTCCTAGTGGGCTAGGATCCCGTTAAATAACACACAACCTTGACTTTGGCCAATAAAAATTGTATGCTATTTAACTAGGTAGATCTCCATGATCAATTGGATCTCATCCAATCCTAGATCCGGTTTAGGTGGACATCCAAGTCCGAAACATATGTATAATGTCAATGTATCTAATACATTTTCCTAACCCTATCCTCCGAATCAACTAGGCCTTGGCTTTGGCCAAAAACAAACCTAATGATTCCAGTTAAGGCGGGACCCATTGACAAGGAAAGTTTCGTAATCAATGTCGTTGGACAAAAAGTGATCTTGACTTTGGCCAATAAAAATCACAATTTGGACAAGACACCGATATGCAACAAAACTCTCATGATTCAAGTACATCCTTGATTGACAAAGGTCTTGACTTTGGTCAAAAACAAACCAATGCCAACTTCGGATCTTGAACAAGAACCATTCAATGGAAGGATATTAGCTTAATATAAATTGAGGGATTTTCGCGTAATTGGCAACCAATTTATTAATCTTTGTTAGGTCTCATCATCATACACCCTTAAGCATGCTTCTAAAACATCATAAAGCGCGTAAATAAATTAATAGTGATATGCGGATGGATATATAAACAACTTGTTCCTAGAACAAATCACTCCCTTTCCTCTCCCTCCCCGCGAAGCACTATTCTACTTCTACCCAATTACATAATACAATAAGAGAAACCTCATTTACATTGAGGGGAATTAGGTGAGAAGAGAATACAAAGAGATAAAGAGATAAGGCTGGACACGCAGGTCCAATTTATAAATTCCAAATTTACAATAATTTCTAAAATTACCCTTTCCCTTCTAATATCCATCCGATATACACTATTCATTCATCACATACATATATATTCAAACAAGACATGCTTTTACAACCAATCTAATCCAATTAATTAGTCTTTGTTAAGTGATCATCCAATGTTCAAACAACGGTTTGATTTTGCGCGAGTCCAACTCGATTGAGAATAAGTACATAAGGTACGAATTCACGAATTATATCGAACTACTAATTAAATCTAATTCAATTCGTATTCAATACTAATTCAATTATTTAATTCCAAATTAAATGTTTACACTTTTAATGTGCTTTAAAGACTTAGATTCTAAATCTAATCCTATTGGGTCTCAAAGCCCAACTAACATCCAATGTTAGATTTAATTCAAGTCAAATGGGCTTTCAATTGATTTATTAAGGCTTGGGCTTTGGTCAATATGGGTCAAACCCAATTACCAAGCCCAAATAAGGAATCACCCTTAAATGCCATAAAACCAATTTTAAGCCCATAAGGCCCAATTAAATTTTTAAAGCCCATTATATTATATTTGGACTTAATGGAGTGATTTAGGCCCAAATTGGATCCAATCCATTGGCCCAAATCTACTTGGTCCAACCAGCCCATTATGCCAAATACAATATTAAAAGCCCAATTCACCAATAAGCCCATTAATTAAATTTTAATATCCAAACATTAAAGTCCAATTAATTAAAGTGTAATACCAAGATTAATATATTAAACCAAATATTTCAAAAATACCCATTTAATTTATTAATCATGTATTGTTCAAATAAATGTCCACATTAATTTTAACAAAAAAATCAACTCCTTTTCATGTCCTTGTACTTCGGCCAAGGTGAGTTTTTGTGTCGATTTGTTTTTTCAATCCGATTGATTATTAATCTACGTCCCATACACGTTCTAAGTCATCCAATGATCTTAAACACAAAAAAATTCCAATCCACTCCAAGTAGCAACATACATTCGGCCAAGGCACGAGTTTGGGGAAAAAATCATCCAATGCATTTTTCATAAAATTGATTTCATGTATCATCATTCTATATACATGCAAGCATTCTTATTAATCAAATTTCACAAGAACATGCTTCAATCAATTTCACATATCATTCGGCCAAGGTCAAAATTTTGGGGAAAAATCATCCAATGCATTTTTCATAAAATTGATTCCATATAACATCATGTTATATCCATGCAAGCATACTTATTCATCAAATTTCACAAGACATGCTTCAACCAATTTAACACACCCTTCGGCCAAGGTTAAAATTTTTGGGGAAAAATCATCCAATGCATTTTTCATAAAATTGATTCCATATAACATCATTCTATATACAGGCAAGCATACTTATTCATCAAATTTCACAAGAACATGCTTCAACCAATTTTAACAAATTTTAACCTAAAGTATTTCATGCTTAACCATGGCTCCATGATACCATTGTTGGTTTCTATAATATGTCCCAAGAAAAGATTAAGCATACATGAAATACAACAAAGAATATATATAAACATGAAGTATGGCGGAATCATACTTACAATGCTATGTGATGAAGAAAAATCAAACCAAATGGAAGCTCCAAGTTTGGATGATTCGGCCAGGAAGACAAGAAGTAGGAACTCCAAGCTTTGTGTATTCCTTGCTCTCATGATGGTTTCCCTATCACCTCTTTTGATCCCTTGAAAGTGCTAGCCTTGCATGTGAGAAGATGTTCCAACAACAAGCCTTTCTTCTAGCTTTTGGCAACCAAAAATTGAAGAAGATGAAGACAAAACTGCATGCAGTGTTCGGTCATCAAAAGAGAGAAGAGAGAATTTTTCTTTTTGTTCTAATTGATTTTGATACCAAAAATCAATTTATATTTATGCAATATATTTATTAAATAATAATAAATCTATGACACAAGCCATGCAAAGGCTTAGAGTGTCAAACACTCAAATTCCATGCATACATTAGAGTGTATTATACACTATCACCATGCAGCATTATCAATAAAATAAGACATATAATGACATGTGTCAAGTGGGCCCCACACGTTTCCAAATGAAAGTGGGCCACGTCCACTCACGCGTTCGGGTTCGATATTTCCGAAATACCGAACTTGCGTCGCGACGTTAATTAAATCGAATTTAAATAAATAATCGCTTCCTAGCGATTAATTATTTTACGTCGCTAACGAATTAATTCTAATTAAACTCGTATGCCCGAATTAAAATCTAATTTTAATTTCGCGTCGAAATCGAATTTCAATTATTATATCGAATATAATATTTTACTGATTAATTCCAAATAATCGTTCTCTCTCTCTAAATAAGGCACTTTATCCAGAATAAAGTTTCTCCGCAATTATCCAAGATTAATTAAGTTCGAATCAAATATCATAGGTTGAACTTCAGGAAGCGACCCAAGAGATCTCCGGATATGTTGGCAGTAAATACGGTCGTCGGATAATCCGAACACGCACGTACCTCGTACTATTTTCTTACCGATTCACAAGACAAGGTTGGCTTCTAGCAAAGCGCCATGCCTACCCAATTCTCCAGAAATATTCTTATAGGAATATAAGATCTATATCAAGCGTAGTATACCGTAGTATTGCGTACATCGATCCAGTATCGGATATCACATGCTAGGCCTGGGGCTGGAGATGTTCTGCCCCGTACGAAACATATATCGGACATCAAGCAACTAGTCTCTTTAAATCGGACAATCCTGACCTGGTCATATTGTCCCGACGGTTGCAACCTTTTATAGAGTACTAGTTCTGTGTCCTGCGTGATCATCACCTCCATATGTCTGAAGCGATACTTCCATTTTGACATCACATCCAGTACACTACGATTCTCGATAAACCCAGAAGAGGTGTACACAGAACCGGTTAAGGTCCCCACCACCAAAACCAAAGTTTACCGATTGTCGCAAGTACTAGCGATGTAAGTCTCAGGTTAAGACATATCACCCTACCCTGATGCGGCCTCCCATAGACACGCAGACATACTACCAATGGGATTCGCGGGGTCTATCCAGAGCGAGCGGTGTTCCGTACCATCGGTAAAACACAACCTCCTATCGCACTTGCATAAGTTCCAATACTTAAATATATGAGAACTATCCGTTGTGCCCTCACAACGTGCACAAGCGCAATACTAGTCTATTCCGCATTATCGATGTCCAGTCTTGATAATACTACGGCTAGGGATATTTAATGATTAAACCTTTGGGGACTGATACTGTCTCATATCATTCCAGTCCATGTACTAATCATATGGACTTTTCGCCATTTATAAATCAAAGTAAATAATATCACAAAACGGCAAAAGGCAATTTCATTATCACATAGTTAATTTTGTACAATAATACAATATCATTTACAAACAGTGACGCTATGGGACATAATGTCTAACAGAATCTTCGTGATCAGATGAATCAGTTGCTCGGAAACTGAAAGGGAAAAATGGAAGACTTGTTGGATTATGATTAAATGACCTTTGAGGAGCCAGTTGCCCCGCTCATTTTAAAATGCCTGATAATGCTAATTTAATGGGAATGGAGACCCGCGGGTCCACTTGCGACATTTTGTGTCTGTGATGAGTTCGACGGGCCTATCACAACGCCAAGTCCAGAAGATGTTTGGGTTGTCACTCGAAGGAGTTCCCGTGGTGTGGTACCACAGTCTTGAAAAGAATACGAAGGAAGATTGGAGGGAGTTAGCTGATGCCTTCTTGAAACAGTATGTCACTGAACTGGAGATCGACCTGTCACTCTGCAATTTAGAGAACATTAAGGAAAAGCCGGAAGAAAACTTCAAAGACTATGTGGATCGCTGGAGAAGCTTGCTTCTGAAAATGCAGACTCGGCCCTCAGAGAGGGATCAAATTAAAATGATCATCAAGGGAACCAATCACTCCATCTACGGCAAACTGAGGAGGATGACCTCCATGATTACTGATTTTCGACAGTTGAGGGAAACTGTTATGGACATTGAGGAAAAAGAAGTTGAAAACTGGAAATTTTATGGCTAGAGTAGAAAAAATTTGGGGGACACTCTGAGACAAGCCCGCTACTACCAAGGTTGCCGCCATCAGGAATCGGCATTTCTCTAACTTGGGAAAGCCTTTGTCAAAGGTGTTTGATAAGTTGAAGGGACAATGACTCTTAAAACCCTTAGAAGGCAAACCACTTCCAAACCCTCCACCACCACACTTAAACGTGAACCTTTATTGTTACTTCCATCAGCAACATGGCCATGACACCAACAATTGCACCCGCCTCTGGCATGAAATCCACGACCTCATAGATTCCCACAAAATACCCGACCCAGAAAAAGAACAACCCAACACACGCAGAAAACCTCTGCCCAACTACCACTCAGTTCCACCACCCACCTACATGATCAACTCCGGCCTACCCGAAAGCTTCGTCCTCCAAGATTTCAACCACTCAGCTTCTTTCATGGGGATAGGGGATGACAACAGTGAAGAATAATAGGCCGAAGAAAAAGGCACTGATGTTTCTTCTAGTTTATCTTGCATTGATTTTGTTTACTTGTTCGAACCTTCTCTCAACAATAATAAAAAAGTTCATTTCGCTTACTTGCCGAATCTCCCATTCTCAACCTGCAACATGCGTATATTTGAGAAAAGCATTCGACACTGGTACTATGATACTCAGCGATGTTTAGAACACAGAGAATGTCAGAAGAAGTAAGCAGAAAATACAAGAAATTGGGAAACAAGGTAGTGAGACTACCAGATTTAGGAGAGAATGAGTTCACCGAGTCGATCGATGTAAGCAGATTGAAGCTTCACTTTGCCTGAAGAAAAGAAGACTAAGCGATCACCAAGGGAATTGGAGAGGCCTAACCCAATGGGATAGGAAACACATGCATGCATGCACGTAACATATTTTGCACTCTTTTCATGTTTATTTTGTTTTTATTTTTCGCAGGACTTGAAGAAGAAAAAAAAGGGAAAGTAGCAAAGATCAAAATGCGGCACAAGCACTGAGGACGACATTGAAGTCACCATGACAGATGGATTTCGGTCATGTCTGGCTGAAGATGATGAATTTAGCGCTAAACAAGGAGGCTACCCATGCACTTGGTTGTAATTTGTGTTTTTATGTTTTGTGTGTACATGTTGTAGAGTTTTTATTTTTGTGTGTTATTCTGTAGGTAAAAGCACAGAATGGGCATTTTAAGACAGAAGGAATGGTGTTTGGTAATGACAAAGATGGGAGCTAATTCATTAGTGGTGGCTGAGTATGGAAAGAATTCCTGAGACGCATCCTAATGAATTTATACCAAGCAAGTGGCGTATGAGACACAATTTCGTTTGCCTTAATTATTGCTTTTCTTTTGTTATTTTCTTTTATTTTCGTAGACAGGGTCCAGACTTTTTGACCTTTCATGACTTCTCTTGGTATTTTCTTTTATTTTCGTAGACAGGATCCAAGACTTTTGACATTTCACGACTTCTTTTGTTGTTTTCTTTTATTTTTGTATACAGGATCCAGACTTTTTGACTTCTCACGACTTCTTTTGTGGTTTAGCTAACAATCGTTCTGTGAAAGATATTAGTTGTAGGCATTGCATTTTGCATGTGAAACCCGATGATGAGTCTCAGTTGGAGGTACTACCTTTTTAGTCGAGGAAGTGGCGGGAAACGGTCGTCAGAAGGGAGTCGGTATTTCGTTAGATTTTTATTCACTGGTTTAGCATCAAGCTCACTTGTTAGACCCGTTTAGAGCACTTGGCCTAAAAGAAACCCTCATCTAGGCCATACACACTTAGCCCACACACACAAAGTCCACTAATCAAACACCTAACCAAGCCCACGCCCATCACCAAGCCACGCCATATCACCCTAAAATACCTCCAAATTAAATCAAATATTAAATTAAATATTAATTCGATAATGTAATTAAATTAAATTAATTAATTAAACCATTTACAAATTAAAGAAATCATTAAATAAAATCATGCCTAATTAAGATAAATCACAAATTATAATTTCCTAAAAACTAAATATTATATACCTTACTTGACCAATGTCATGCCTAAACAAAATAAATCAAATATTCAACTTCCTAATTCACCAAAATTTGTCCCCCCAATCAATCAAATCCTTTCCTTGTGTTGACACCAAATCCAATCTAGTCCTTGTGAGACAAGGAGTAGCCCTAGCCCTTGTCTATATAAACAACCCAAACCAAAGCTTAGACCCTCTCCAATCTCTTACAATTCACGCCTATACAGCAATAAGAAGCAACACAAACAATTCTCTTCATCTCCACACTCACATTACCGAAAAACATAGCCTTAAACAGCCCACATATTACCGAAACAGCAGCCCCAAAAACTGTAGTAATTGATCGAAAAACAGCAGCCCATAAGCTTCCCTATATTACCGAAACAACAGCCCCATAAACCTCCCTACATTACCGAAAAACACAGCCTTAAACAGCCCACATATTATTGAAATAGCAGTCCTAAAAACTGCAGTGATCATCGAAAAATACAGCCTGAACAGTCCCTAAAATCCTTAAAATAGTGACAAACAAAACTGCACCCTAAGCCCCTTAAACAACCGAAAATACAGCCCTTAGATCCCTAAAAAACGCAAAAAAAAAAAAACATTAGCTTTAAAGACCTGAAATAGTAAGCAGAAAATACAGAGAAAACAGCAGCAAAAAGTAGGTCAAACAGTAAGCAAAACAGCGAAACAGCAAGCTAAGATGCTAAACCAGTGAACCGGAAAAGTGAGGAGCTTTAACCCTTCCGATCTCCACGAAACGCAAGTCCGAAAGTCGGCAAAAAGGTTAGACCTGAGGGTATTTTTCACACCAATTTTCAGTTTTATTTTTATTATTTATTGAGTTTTATTCACATAATTATTATGTTAAAATGCATGTTGTGGCTTTGAGTCGATAAATACAATGTATATGGAATGTTGTATGTTGCGGCCTTGGAATAAAATGAAAAGATGTGTCGCCTCTCGTGGTATATCGAATGGAAACCCAGACATAAATTTCATAGCTGATTCCGAATGGATGGTAGTATGATCTGCACTCGGGATACAACTCCACGTACCAATTGAGTAAACGACACATTTTTTTGTTTATATGTTTGATTTGGTATGTTATTCGTTATTTGCTTTCCGCATGTTATTTGTTGTAATGATGTAATATAGTCCATGGCTTAGTATAGTCAGATCAAAGGTTCTCTATTTTGAGAGATTAAAAGCCTTTGCCTGATGCTTTGTCCGCGCCGGACAATTTGTATTCGATTGGATGAGAGATAGTTAATCGGGTACATGAAGTCCAATACCATTGTCTTACTTTTTCATATAGTATTACGTTTGCGCATGGGCTTGGTAAGTGAGATTAAAGGTTCTCTATTTTGAGAGATAAAAGCCTTTGCCAGATGCTTTGCCAGGCCGAATAATGTTTTGATCGATGCGAGATAGTTCATTCGATCATAAATCCGTATCATTGCCTTTACCTTTCATATGTGTATTGTGTTGTTTGCGCATTTGGCTTAGTAAGTGGATTAAAGGTCCTCTAAGTAAGAGGTTAAAATCCTTTACACGATGCTTCACCGCGCCGGATAATGTGCATTGATTGATGTGAGATATGTTAGACATTATGTCCATATAATCACTGTTTGTAAATGATATTGTATTATTGTACAAAATTAACTATGTGATAATGAAATTGCCTTTTGCCGTTTTGTAATATTATTTACTTTGATATATAAATGGCGAAAGTCCATATGATTAATACCGGATTGAGATGATATGAGACAGTATCAATCCATAAAGGTTTAATCATTAAATATCCCTAGTCGGAGTATTATCGAGATCGGACATCGATAATGCGGATAGACTAGTATTGCGCTTGTGCACGTTGTGAGGGCACAACGGCATAGTTCTCATATATTTAAGTATTGGATACTTATGCAAGTGCGATAGGAGGTTGTGTTTTACCGATGGTACGGAAAACAGCTTCGCTCTGGATAGACCCCGCGGAATCCCATTGGTAGTATGTCGGTATATGCATGGACCCCCATCAGGGTAGGTGTATGGTCTATATGGTTTACTTACAGACTTACATCGCTAGTACTTCGACAATCGGTAAACCTTTGGTTTTGGTGGTTGGGGACCTTAACCGGTTCTGTGTACACCTCTTCTGGGTTATCGAGAATCGTAGTGTACTGGATGTGATGTCGAGATGGAAGTATCACTTCAGACATATGGAGGTGATGATCACGCAGGACACAGAACTAGTACTCTATAAAATGTTTGCAACCGTCGGGACAATATGACCAGGTCAGGATTGTCCGATTTAAAGAGACTAGTTGCTTGATGTCCGATATATGTTTCGTACGGGGCAGACACATTTCCAGCCCCAGGCCTAACATGTGATCATCCGATACTGGTTCGATATACGCAATACTACGGTATACTACGCTTGATATAGATCTTATATTCCTATAAGAATATTTCTGGAGAATTGGGTAGGCATGGCGCTTTGCTAGAAGCCAACCTTGTCTTGTGAATCGGTAAAAACGTAGTACGAGGTACGTACGTGTTCGGATAATCCGACGACCGTATTTACTGCCAACATATCCGGAGATCTCTTGGGTCGCTTCCCGAGATTCACCAATGACGTATGATTCAAAAACTCGATTAATCTTGGATTAATTACGGAGAGACTTTATCTTGGATAAAGTACTATACATAGAGAGAGAACGATTAATTTGGAATTAATCGTAAAATTATTATATTCGATATAATAATCGAAATTCGATTTCGACGCGAAATTAAAATTAGATTTTAATTCGGGCAAACGAGTTAATTTAGAATTAATTCGTTAGCGACGTAAATAATAATTTCGCTAGGCGCAATTATTTATTTAAATTCGATTTAATTAACGTCGCGACGTAAGTTCGGTATTTCGGAAATATCGAACCCGAACGCGTGAGTGCACGTGGGCCCACTTTCATTTGGAAACGTGTGGGGCCCACATGACACATGTCATATTATGCATTATTTAACTCTAATGCATTGCATGGAGATAGTGTACAATGCACTCAATGGTTTTGCATGGAATTGAGTGTTTGACACTCTAAGCCATTGCATGATTTGTGTCATAAGTTTATTATTAATTTAATAAATATTATGGCATAAATATAAATTGATTTTTGTAACAAAAATCATTGAACTCCTCTCTCTCTCACATTGCCGAAACTACATGCAGTTTTGGGCTCTCCATTTCTTCAATTTTTGTGGCAAGATTTGAAGAAGTTGTGCATTCAAAATCACAACAAAGGCTAGCACCTTCAAGGGATCATACAAAGGTTTATGGGAAACTAATCCTTGAGCTTGGAGGATCAAACAAAGCTTGGAGCTGCACTTTCCACCTTGGCCGAATTCATCACTGCACAAAGGAGAAGTTTTCATTTCATCAACGCATCCGCATTCCGATTTTTGTGAGTATGATTCCGCCATACTTCAATTAATTCATTCATGTATTTATATTTTTTGTTTGCTCTTGTTGATCTTGGGGCTTGGTAATAGAAACCAACAATGGTATCATTGAGCTTAAAGAGCATGCAAATATATTAGGATGTTATTTGGGGAAAATTGTATGAAGCATGATTTGATGAGTTTGCTTGATTAAATATGCTTAGATGTATGTTATTTAGATTATACATCATCAATTTCATGGAAAATAAATTGGATTAATTTTTCCAACCCAAATGAGGCTTGGCCGAATACATGCAAGCATATGGACTAGATGATTTTTTTATTTTAAGACATTAGATGACTTGAAACAATATGGAATGATGATTTGTAACTCGATTGGATTGAAAACGAAATCGGAACCATTTTAATCACCTTGGCCGAATGCTTGATGGAGGATTAGGGACTTGATTTTTTGATTAAATAATGTTGGACATATATTTAAGATAAAAATATGATTAATGGATTAATTTGATATTTTGGGAATATTGATTTAAAGAATTAATCATGATAATACACTTTAATTAATTAAGTTATAAAATTTGGAATTTTAAAATTTGGTTAGTTGGGCTTAATTTTGAATTGGGCCTAAAACTATTATATTTGGACAAAATGGGCTTGGTTGGGCCAAGTAGATTTGGACCATTTGGATTGGATCCAAAATGGGCCTAAATCACACCATTTAAGCCCAAATATAATAAATGGGCTTTTATGTTTAATTGGGCCTTATGGGCTTGATATTGATTTTATGGCATATGAGGGTGATTCCTTATTGGGCTTGGTAATTGGGTTTGACCCATACATTGACCAAAACCCAAGCCTAAAGAAATCAATTGAAAGCCCATCGGACTTTAATTAAACGGACATTAGATGTTAGTTGGGCTTTGAGACCCGATTGTATTAGATTTGGAATCTAAGTTATAAAGCACAATAAAAGTGTAAATATTTAATTTAGAATTAAATAATAGGATTAGTATTGAATACGACTTAAATTGGATTTAACGAGTAGTTCGATATAATTCGTGAATTCATACTATAAGTATTTATTCTCAAATTGAGTTGGACTCGCGCAAATGCAAACAATTGTTTGAACATTGTATTGTCACCTAATTAAAGACTAATTAATTGGATTTGATTGGTTGTATAACATGCCTTGAATGAATGAATGTGGATGTGATGTATGAATAGTGTATATCGGATGGATATTAGAAGGGAAGGGTAATTTTAGAAATTATTGTAAATTTAGAATTTATAATTGGACCTGCGTGTCCAGCCTTTCTCTTATTGTCTCTTTGTATTCTCTTCTCACCTAATTCCCCTCAATGTAAATGAGGTTTTCTCTTTATTGTTATGTAATTGGGTAAGAGTAGAATAGTGCTAGCGGGGGAGAGAAAGGGAGTGATTTGTTCTAGGAACAAGTTGTTGTTCATATCCATCCGTATATCGCTATTACTTTACTTTACGCGCTTTATGATGTTTTAGAAGCATGCTTAAGGGTGTATGATGATGAGACCTAACAAAGATAAATTAATTGGTTGCCAATTACGCGAAAAATCCCTCAAACAATATTAAGCGATTTTCCTTCCATTGAATGATTCTTGTTCAAGATCCGAAGTTGGCATTGGTTTGTTTGGCCAAAGTCAAGACCTTTGTCAATCAAGGATGTACTTGAATCATGAGAGTTTTGTTGCATATCGGTGTCTTGTCCAAATCGTGATTTTTATTGGCCAAAGTCAAGATCACTTTTTGTCCAATGACATTGATTACGAAACTTTCCTCGTCAATGGGTCCCGCTTAACTGGAATCATTAGGTTTGTTTTTGGCCAAAGCCAAGGCCTAGATGATTCGGAGGATAGGGTTAGGAAAATGTAATGGATACATTGACATTATACATATGTTTGGGACTTGGATGTCCACCTAACCGGATCTAGGAATTGGATGAGATCCAATTGATCATAGAGATCTACCTAAGTTAAATAGCATACAGCTTTTATTGGCCAAAGTCAAGGTTGTGTGTTATTTAACGGGATCCTAGCCCACTAGGAAATGCGATTTCCCGAGTTCTCCACAAGAGGGTTAGAGACTTGAAGAAAATAGTGGGAGGCTATTATTGAATTTGCAATTTCGTTCAGATACTTAGCCTTACGCGTCTTTCAAAATTATTTCGTCAATATTTTAATAATTAGTTGGACTAATATATTGTTATTTTGCTTGTAACAGTTTGACTGTACCCATAACATCGTTGACTTTATAGTTGGACTATAGTTGTCAAGATGACTGGCAAGGGTAATGTCCGCGACATAATCATGGGCGATAATGTCTTCAAGGGACAAACTTTGCCGACTGGGAAATGAACCTCAAGATAGTGCTTGGGGCTGAGAGGGTGCTGTATACTATTCAGAGACCTCTCCCGCCTAAACCCACTGAGCCACTGGAGCTAGAGTTATGGAAGACTCATAGTGACGATTGTGACCAAGCTCAGTCAGTTATGCTAGCTGCAATGACCCAGCATTTCAGACGCCAGAACAGGGACTTGGATCCCTATAACATGATGGCAAGATTGCGTGATCTCCACCGCACCAACAAGCGGATGGAGAGGTATGAGCTAGTAAGGAAACTCTTCCGCTCCCGGATGACAGACGGCGCATCAGTTGAGGCCCACGGGACTCAAATGATCGCTGACATAGATGAGTTAGCCAAGATGGGCATTGTCTTGGAGGCAGAGTTGACGATTGATATGCTATTACAATCGCTACCCGATACTTGGAAACAAATCATCATCAACTATAAGTTGATGGACACTGACGACACTCTTGGAGAGTTGTTGTCCGTGCTGAAGGAGTCCGAAAAGGAACTCCTAAAGGGGAGCAAGCGCGAGGCGCATTATGCATCGACCTCTCATGCGCCAAGGGCTGGGCCCAAGGCAATTGGAGGTGCGAGGAAGAAGAAGTTCAAGAACAAGGGCAAGGGCAAGTTGACAGTGGCTTCTAGGAAGCCAAAGGACAAATCTCGCGACATCTGCCTCAACTGCGGCAAGAGGGGTCACTGGAAACGTGACTGCCGAATGGGCAAAGGGCAGAGGGAGGATATCAAGGCTGGCAAGGCTATCGCCTCTGGTATGTTTGTTATTGAGATAAATATGAATACTTCTAGTTTTAAAAATTGGATTTTTGATTCTGGTTGTGGTGCTCATATTTGTACTGATGTGCAGGATCTGCAGGAGATAGGAGGGTGCTGGCATCGGGGGAGATGGATCTACGGGTCGGAAACGGAACACCAGTTGCTGTTTTGGCCGTAGGGACTTTTGTTTTAGAACTGCCCTCAGGGCATGTACTTAAACTTTTGAACTGTTATTTTGTACCTAGTTTAACTAGGAATATTATATCTGTATCCTTGTTAACCCAGCAGGGTTACACTTTTGTATTTAGAAACACTGGGTGTTATTTATATAAAAATGATGCAGAAATTTGCACAGCTGTTGCAAATAACGGTCTTTATATTTTGAATATAAATGAATCTCCTAAAATGACAAACAAAAGGCTCAAAAGGAGTAATCTAAAAGATGAAGCTTATATGTGGCATTGTCGTCTAGGACACATCAACAAGACTCGCATATCCACACTTTCGAAGAGTGGGTACTTGGACGAATTTGATCCCAATTCATATGACGTCTGCGAATCTTGTCTTTTAGGCAAAATGCCTAAATCACCTTTTAGCGGTAAAGGTGAACGTGCCACAGAACTGTTGGCTCTCGTTCATACTGACGTATGCGGGCCCATGTCTAGCCAGGCTAGAGGTGGATTTCACTACTTCGTAACCTTCACAGATGATGCATCTCGTTACGGTTATGTGTATCTTATGAGACACAAGTCGGAAACTTTTGAGAAATTCAAAGAGTTTCGACACGAAGTGGAGAAACAAACAGGGAAGAGTATTAAGACATTACGGTCAGACCGTGGTGGCGAATACTTAAGTTATGAGTTTCAAGATTACTTGAAAGAATATGGTATTCTTTCACAGTGGACTCCTCCTGGAACACCGCAATTAAACGGTGTGTCCGAACGGAGACCGCACCTTGTTGGACATGGTAAGGTCAATGATGAGTCGCACTGAGCTACCAATATCCTTCTGGGGATACGCATTAAACAGTGCTATACTTATTTTGAATAAGGTACCGTCGAAGTCTGTTGAACAGACTCCATATGAGATATGGACAGGAAGGAAACCAGGTTTCTCTTTCCTGAAGATTTGGGGATGCTGGGCATATGTTAAACGTTTGGAAGGTACCAAACTTGAACCAAATCTGATAAATGCCTTTTCGTAGGATATCCTAGGGAAACCAAAGGATATTACTTCTATCACCCACAAGAGAACAAAGTATTTGTTGCTCTACAAGCATTTTTCCTTGAGAAGGATTTTATAAATGCAGTGGTAAGTGGGAGGAAAGTAGAACTCGATGAAGATCGTAGTGATACTGTTCCTGGCAATGAATCAACGACGGAACAAGAACAGACCGTCCGGGATGAGTCTGTACCACAAACTTCACATACACAGGACCGCGTAGGTCGGAGAGAGTCAGAACAGTACCTGAGAGGTATGGGTTCCTGATCTCACCTCATGTAGATATTAATCTTATTGAGGATAATGAGCCGGCTACGTATGAGGAAGCGATACAAAATATCGATTCCGCTTTATGGCAAGAAGCCATGAAGTCCGAGATGGATTCCATGTACGCCAACCAAGTTTGGACACTGGTTGATGCACCAGAAGGCGTAAAGCCTATTGGATGCAGATGGATCTTCAAGAAGAAGACCGACATGGATGGCAACGTACAAACGTACAAAGCTAGGCTTGTAGCGAAGGGTATCGTCAACAATATGGTATTGATTATGACGAAACCTTCTCACCCGTTGCCATGATTAAATCCATTCGGATAATGCTTGCAATAGCTGCATATTTCGATTACGAGATATGGCAGATGGACGTTAAAACCGCTTTCCTTAACGGAAACCTTTTGGAGGATGTTTATATGCAACAGCCTGACGGTTTTATCGTACCTAGACTTGCAAACAAGGTTTGTAAGTTAAATCGATCCATTTATGGATTGAAGCAAGCATCACGGTCATGGAATCAGCGTTTTGATGAGATCATAAAAGAATATGATTTCGTGCAAAACGCAGATGACCCTTGTGTATACAAGAAGGTTAGTGGGAGAGCACTTACTTTTATTGTCCTTTATGTCGACGACGTATTGCTTATAGGCAATGACATTCCCATGCTAACGTCGGTGAAAGCTTGGCTTTCATTAAAATTCTCCATGAAAGATCTGGGAGAAGCAGCCTTTATTCTTGGAATAAAGATCTACCGGGATAGATCTAGAAAGCTGCTTGGACTCTCCCAGAGTACATACATTGATAAAGTGTTGAAGCGATTCAACATGGAACAATCCAAGAGGGGATTGGTTCCAATGGTACGTGGTACCTCTCTGTCTAAGGACATGTGTCCTAAGACTCAGGAAGAGAGAGACAACATGAGTCGGATACCGTTCGCCTCGGCAGTCGGATCGATCATGTATGCCATGATATGTACACGACCTGATGTCTCATATGCTTTGAGCATGTGCAGTCGCTATCAGGCCGATCCAGGTGAAGGTCACTGGATAGCAGTTAAGAATATCCTTAAGTATCTTAAACGAACTAAGGATGCTTTCTTAATTTATGGAGGTGGAGAACTTGCGGTATCTGGGTATACCGATGCAAGTTTCCAAACCGACAAGGATGACTACAAGTCGCAATCCGGGTACATTTTTGTTTGAATAACGGAGCAGTGAGCTGGAAATCTTCCAAGCAAGATACTGTTGCCGATTCAACAACAGAAGCGGAGTACATCGCTGCATCTGAAGCAGCAAAGGAGGCAGTTTGGATCCGAAAGTTCCTAATCGGATTAGGAGTAGTTCCGTTAGCAGCTGAGCCCGTTCCATTGTATTGTGACAATAACGGGGCTATAGCACAGGCTAAGGAACCAAGGTCTCATCAACGGTCCAAGCATGTTCTTCGACGTTACCATCTGATTCGGGAGATTATACATCGTGGCGATGTAAAGGTCGAGAAGGTCACATCAGATGACAACATTGCAGATCCGCTGACGAAGGCTGTTCTTCAGCAAGTTTTTGAACGACACATACATAGTTCGGGTATTAGATGCTTGAGTGACTGGCTATAGGCCAAGTGGGAGATTGTTAGACATTATGTCCCATAGCGTCACTGTTTGTAAATGATATTGTATTATTGTACAAAATTAACTATGTGATAATGAAATTGCCTTTTGCCGTTTTGTAATATTATTTACTTTGATATATAAATGGCGAAAGTCCATATGATTAATACCGGATTGAGATGATATGAGACAGTATCAATCCATAAAGGTTTAATCATTAAATATCCCTAGTCGGAGTATTATCGAGATCGGACATCGATAATGCGGAATAGACTAGTATTGCGCTTGTGCACGTTGTGAGGGCACAACGGCATAGTTCTCATATATTTAAGTATTGGATACTTATGCAAGTGCGATAGGAGGTTGTGTTTTACCGATGGTACGGAAAACAGCTTCGCTCTGGATAGACCCCGCGGAATCCCATTGGTAGTATGTCTGCGTGTCTATGGGAGGCCGCATCAGGGTAGGTGTATATGGTCTTAACCTGAGACTTACATCGCTAGTACTTGCGACAATCGGTAAACTTTGGTTTTTGTGGTTGGGGACCTTAACCGGTTCTGTGTACACCTCTTCTGGGTTTATCGAGAATCGTAGTGTACTGGATGTGATGTCGAGATGGAAGTATCACTTCAGACATATGGAGGTGATGATCACGCAGGACACAGAACTAGTACTCTATAAAAGGTTGCAACCGTCGGGACAATATGACCAGGTCAGGATTGTCCGATTTAAAGAGACTAGTTGCTTGATGTCCGATATATGTTTCGTACGGGGCAGACACATTTCCAGCCCCAGGCCTAACATGTGATCATCCGATACTGGTTCGATATACGCAATACTACGGTATACTACGCTTGATATAGATCTTATATTCCTATAAGAATATTTCTGGAGAATTGGGTAGGCATGGCGCTTTGCTAGAAGCCAACCTTGTCTTGTGAATCGGAAAAACGTAGTACGAGGTACGTACGTGTTCGGATAATCCGACGACCGTATTTACTGCCAACATATCCGGAGATCTCTTGGGTCGCTTCCCGAAGATTCACCAATGACGTATGATTCAAACTCGATTAATCTTGGATTAATTACGGAGAGACTTTATCTTGGATAAAGTACTATACATAGAGAGAGAACGATTAATTTGGAATTAATCGTAAAATTATTATATTCGATATAATAATCGAAATTCGATTTCGACGCGAAATTAAAATTAGATTTTAATTCGGGCAAACGAGTTAATTTAGAATTAATTCGTTAGCGACGTAAATAATAATTTCGCTAGGCGCAATTATTTATTTAAATTCGATTTAATTAACGTCGCGACGTAAGTTCGGTATTTCGGAAATATCGAACCCGAACGCGTGAGTGCACGTGGGCCCACTTTCATTTGGAAACGTGTGGGGCCCACATGACACATGTCATATTATGCATTATTTAACTCTAATGCATTGCATGGAGATAGTGTACAATGCACTCAATGGTTTTGCATGGAAATTGAGTGTTTGACACTCTAAGCCATTGCATGATTTGTGTCATAAGTTTATTATTAATTTAATAAATATTATGGCATAAATATAAATTGATTTTTTGTAACAAAAATCATTGAACTCCTCTCTCTCTCACATTGCCGAAACTACATGCAGTTTTGGGCTCTCCATTTCTTCAATTTTTGTGGCAAGATTTGAAGAAGTTGTGCATTCAAAATCAAAAAAAGGCTAGCACCTTCAAGGGATCATACAAGGTGATATGGGAAACTAATCCTTGAGCTTGGGAGGATCAAACAAAGCTTGGAGCTGCACTTTCCACCTTGGCCGAATTCATCACTGCACAAAGGAGAAGTTTTCATTTCATCAACGCATCCGCATTCCGATTTTTGTGAGTATGATTCCGCCATACTTCAATTAATTCATTCATTATTTATATTTTTGTTTGCTCTTGTTGATCTTGGGGCTTGGTAATAGAACCAACAAGATATGCTCAGTCGGTACACAATCTGATATCGTGTCGTTACTTTGTATATGTATTTGTTATTCAGTATTTGCTTTCCGCATGTTACTTGTGTGAGAATTATTTGATAAAGCGCATGGGCTTAGTAAGTGAATCAAAGTCCTCTATGTTGAGAGATTAAAAGCCTTTCCACGATGCAGCTGCCCCGCGCCGGTAATGTGTATTCAATTGAAGTGTGAGATGCTCAATCGTACACAAGTCTGATATAATTTTTCTTTACTTTACGTATGCATTGTATTATGTGGCGCATGGGCTTAGTAGTGGATCAAAGTTCTCTATGTTGAGAGATTAAAATCCTTTGCCACAATGCTCTGCCGCGCCGGATAATGTACATTCAATTGAGTGTGAGATATGCTCAATCGGATACATGAAGTCCGATATCATTTTCTTTACTTTATGTATGCATTGTATTAGGTGCGTATGGCTAATACGTGGGATTAAAGTCCTCTACATGTCGAGGGCTTAAAAGCCTTTACCACGATGTTTTTCTCGTGCTTCTCGCCATGTCATTTATCCTTTTTAATATCTTACTTTATTCACGCATGTATTATGAAATTCCATATAGTCATCTTTACATTGTCTTGGCTTGATATCTTATCATTCAAATATCCATGTTATGATAGAATTTGAGTATTTTTTCTCGTGGTATATCGGATGGAAACCCAGACATAAATTCCGTAACCGATTCCGAATGGACGGTAGTGCGGTCTGTACTTGGGATAAAATTCCACGTACCACTTGGAAAAGAGTTCACATGTGTGTTTGTGTCCATATTAGTTATCTTCTTTTGCATCACATCATAACATGCTTACTTTAATGCCTAATTGCATCATTAATTGTCTTTTTGCATTGGGTACCTAATGGACTCGTTTATTTGCGTATGAATATTTAATGGCTATTTGTTTACGTTTCCGCGTATATAAGTATGAAATTTTTATGAAATTACATGTTCATCATTATTTAATTCCCTTTTATGTGTGCTTATGTGAGTATGCCGTGCTTGCGTTTTCATGAATACAGTAGGCCTATAAAGTTGTATGTTTATTGCTACATTGACTTACTTTCGAGCATGCAAACTTAGATGTAAGATATATGCAAATTTAGGTGTAAGTTTTATTTTCGCGCATGTGAACTTAGAAGCATAATACTTTGGAAATAAGTGTACTTAGGCTTGATTAAATTACTACACAAATCCTTTCATTGCAAGTGACATAAGTAAGGACCATTCCGAACCCAACGGTTTGAGGTCTTCCCTTGCGAGGGGTGAGTGCGTCCTTAAATCTCATTTTCCCGGTTCACAGGGTGTGGCGACTCCATTATTCTCTGGTTTAGTCCTCGGACTACTCATACTCCCAATTAGGCCACGAGCCTAGGACAGTATGCGTCGCCCAGTTTCTGTGTTCCCACAGTCTGGCGACTCCACTGGGGATAGAGAATCGGCCCCGAAATAATGTCTTGTGATGTTTGGATTTGTGTTTTAATTGACCATGTCTATAGTGGGTAAAATGGGGGTTTGATCAAAGACATTTTAAAGCTAGGGTATGGTTTGGTGTCTTCCTTCATTCACTACCCTTCGAGGAAAAACTGTGAAGGCACCTAGATAATCATTTTTCGTAGCTCGTTGTGACGTACTAGTTTGGAGGACTCGTTGTTTATTCCTGTTAACAAGCGATAAGAGCCTAAGAGGCTTGGGTACTTAAGAGAGCCTTGCTCCACCCTCCCTCTGGGGAATCTACAATGGGAAATCCATTCGACAGTTAATCACACGCTATGACTTGTTGGCACGTACCGATAGGGTATAAAAAAGGTGCGCTCACTTGGTTACTCGAACCCTTGAGTGGGGAGACCTAGTTGTGGGAAATCCTTCGCCAGCAAGAGTCTTTGTCTATACTCTCATGACACCCACCCGTAGACCGGGGTTGTATGGCTAAAGTAACAATTATTTCCTTAAGCATGTGTTTGTGGACCATCCTCATTTGGATGCAGTTGGACGTTTTGTCAGAAATGCCAACTTGTTGGGCTATTTAAACTGGGGTGAGTTCGTATCCTATGACAATTAGGCCCAAAACTTCTTAAATATTAGTGGGCCACTCTGTAGAAATTATAGTTTTATGTTTGCATTACCTATCTTTTATGCTTGTGTTTGGGACCATCGTCGTTTGGATCCACTTGGACCATTTGTCATGGGGTATGGGCTTGTTGGGCCATTTAATCTGGGACAAGAACGTATCTTATTATGATTGGGCCAAGGGCTTCTAAATTTTTGTATTCGGAATATTACCATTTGGATTTAGTTGGGCTTTTGCCATGAGATGTGAACTCATTGGCCATTTAAACTGGGACGAGTTCACTCATATGAAGTTAGCCCAAAAGCTTCTAAAATGATAATGGGCCGATTTATTTGAAAATTTTAATTGATTTAATATGTTCTATATGTTACATGCATCTCATGCACCACATACCTACATACATCATGTTAACACCCTCTATGTCTCAAAAAGACAACATATATACCGTTTGGGTTAGAGAATGGACAAGGCTCACTAAAAGAACAGTAACAAGCATGAGTGAATCCGATAACGAGGTATCCTGTATGATCAGTTAGAGAAAAGTCTCGCCAATATCACTGAATAGTTGCAAGCCCTGACTACTACTGTGGCTGGTATAGCGGGTCTCGTGCTGGGGGTAGTTATGGGGATGTGAGGCAAGAGGAGCCTCCGAACAGATATTAGGGGATGATATCCCCACTTTTGATGATGATATGGCAGAGAATGCAGGCGGGCAGATTATCTGGGTCTCAGAAGGCAGAATTACAGAAGCTCCGGGATCAGGTTGAGTCAGTTACCCGCAAGATGAGGGGTAAAAATGAGGATTTGCTGGATTATGAGAAGCTGACTTTCGAAGAAAAGTTGCCGGCACAGTTCAAGATGCCTGATATGGCTATTTTAACGGGAATGGGGATCCAAGGGTGCATCTCCGACAGTTTGTATCAGTCATGAGTTCAGTTGGCCTATCTCAGAGCCAAGTGCAGAAGATGTTCGGGATGTCACTCGAGGGCACCCGTGGTGTGGTACCATAGCCTTGAAAAGAAGGTTAAAAAAGATTGGAGGGAGTTGGCTGATGCTTTCTTGAAGCAGTACGTCACAGACTTGGAAATTGACTTGTCGCTCCTTGACCTAGAAAACATTAAACAGGAGTCGGATGAAAGCTTCAAGGAATACGTGGACCGCTGGAGGAGCCAACTTTTGAAAATGCAGACTAGGCCCTCGGAGAAGGACCAAATTAAAATGATTATCAATGGCACCAAGCCCTCAATTTACAGCAAATTGAGGAGGATGAACTCCATGATTACAGAATTTCGCCAGTTGAGGGAAACTGTCATGGACATTGAAGAAGAAGAGGTGGAAAATAGGAAGTTTTATGGCTTAAGTAGGAGGCCTATTGGGGGGACATCGGGTACTAAACCTGTTTCTGCGGAAGTTGCTGCCATCCGGAACCGGAAATTTTCCATCTTGGGAAGACCCCTGTCAAAAGTGCCTAGAGAAATTAAAGAGGTAAGGGCTCTTAAAACCCTTAGAAGCCAAACCATACCCAACCCCCACCACCACATTATAACCTACACCTTTAGTGCCACTTTCACCAACAAAAAGGCCATGACACTGACAATTGCGCCCGACTCCGCCATGAAATCCAAGACATGATAGACTCTACGAAAATACCCGATCCAGAAACAGAACAGCCTGACACACACAGAAACCCCTTACCCAACTATCGTGCCATACCACCACCAACCTATATGATCAATTCTAGCCTCCCAGAAGACCTTGTCCTAAAATTCTTTCACCCTCAAGCCTTTTTCCTAGGAATCTGGGATAGTAACAGTGAAGATGATACTGAGCAGTGGAAGAAATTTTTACTTGATTTCTCTAGTAGTAATGAGGAAGAGAGGTAAGGGGAATGAAACGCAGCCGTCGTTTTTACAATGATATGGCAGAAAATGGTAAGGATGTTTTGATAGATGGTAGAGAGAGAGGTGATGGAGAATGCAAAAAATACTGAGGGGGATGTAGTACTGAGGCAATTGAGGAAGACTAGAGCATAAGTGAGTATCTGGGAATTGTTATGTGCATCTTGAGAGCATAGGCAAGCCATGGTTGAGGCCTTGAGCAAGATTGTGGTACCAGAAGACGCCAACCCCGCAATGTTTGTTGGGTCAGTTCAGAAAGAAGCACTGCATATATCTTTTTCTGAGGATGAACTCTCGGCGGAGGGGAGAAATCACAATAGTCCTCTATTTATCAGGGCCGAGGAAATGGGCAAGAGAACTTCATGTGTGATGGTGGATGATGCTTCATCCATTAATGTGTGCCCGCTGAAAATTCTAGCGAGATTGGGTATGAAGGCGATAGACTTGGACCCCTCCAGTATGACCATTAAGGCTTATGATGACAGAAAACGGGGAGTTGAAGGTACTTTTATAACTATGGTCAAGGTAGGCCCGATTGAAGATGAAGTTGAGTTCACGGTAATAGACATCCCGGCTATTTTCGCCTTATTGTTGGGAAGGCCTTGGTTTCACAAACTTGGGGGCGTGCCTTCCACTTTACATTAGATAATCAAGTTCCCGTATGAGGAGAAGTTTATTACTATCCGAGCTGAGGTAGATAATGCCTTGACTGCCTTGGAAATACAACCTTGTTAGACATTATGTCCCATAGCGTCACTGTTTGTAAATGATATTGTATATTGTACAAAATTAACTATGTGATAATGAAATTGCCTTTTGCCGTTTTGGAATATTATTTACTTTGACTTATAATGGCGAAAGTCCATATGATTAGTACCTGGACTGAGAATGATATGAGACAGTATCAGTCCCAAAAGGTTTAATCATTAAATATCCCTAGCCGTTAGTATTATCGAGACTGGACATCGATAATGCGGAATAGACTAGTATTGCGCTTGTGCACGTTGTGAGCACAACGGCATAGTTCTCATATATTTAAGTATTGGATACTTATGCAAGTGCGATAGGAGTTGTGTTTTACCGATGGTACGGAAAACAGCTTCGCTCTGGATAGACCCCGCGGAATCCATTGGTAGTATGTCTGCGTGTCTATGGGAGGCCGCATCAGGGTAGGTGTATATGGTCTTAACCTGAGACTTTACATCGCTAGTACTTGCGGACAATCGGTTAAACTTTGGTTTTGGTGGTTGGGGACCTTAACCGGGTCTGTGTACACCTCTTCTGGGTTTATCGAGAATCGTAGTGTTACTGGATGTGATGTCAAGATGGAAGATCACTTCAGACATATGGAGGTGATGATCACGCAGGGACACAGAACTAGCACTCTATAAAAGGTTGCAACCGTCGGGACAATATGACCAGGTCAGGATTGTCCGATTTAAAGAGACTAGTTGCTTGATGTCCGATATATGTTTCGTACGGGGCAGACACATCTCCAGCCCCCAGGCCTAGCATGTGATCATCGATACTGGATCGATGTACGCAATACTACGGTATACTACGCCTGATACAGATCTATATTTTCCTATAAGAATTTCTGGAGAATTGGGTAGGGCATGGCGCTTTGCTAGAAGCCAACCGTCTTGTAAATCGGTAAAGACGTAGTACGAGGTACGTACGTGTCGGATTATCCGACGACCGTATTTACTGCAAAATATCCGGAGATCTCTGGGTCGCTTCCTGAAGATTCACCTGATGACTTATAAGATCTAGGTTAATACTAGGATGACTCGGAGAAGACTTATTGCGGAGAACTTCGGATATCTGTGGATAGGTAATTGAAGCTCACGTATGATTATTGAGTCAATGGAATTACCATAAATGGTTTGTAAAAAATTTTATATTAATCTGGGATTAATTGCGGAGCAAACTTATCTTGGATAAAGTGCCTCCTATTTAGAGAGAGAGAACGATTAATTTGGAATTAATCGTAAAATTATGTATTCGATATAATAATCGAAATTCGATTTCGACGCGAAAATAAAATTAGATTTTAATTCGGGCATACGAGTTAATTAGAATTAATTCGTTAGCGACGTAAATAATAATTTCGCAGGCGCAATTATTTATTAAATTCGGTTTAATTAACGTCGACGACGAAGCTCGGTATTTCGGAAATATCGAACCGAAGCCTGTGGGTGGTGCCGCGACCACAGTGAGGGACGTGTGGGCCCACTTTCATTGGGAAACGTGTGGGGCCCACATGACACTTGCATTTATATGCATTATTTAAATTGATAAGGCATTGCATGGTGATAGTGTGCATTACACTCAAATGTTTTGCATGGAGTTTGAGTGTTTGACACTCTAAGCCATTGCATGGTTATGTCATAGATTTATTATTAATTTAATAAAATTATGGCATAAATATAAATTGATTTTTGGTAAAACAAAATCAATAACACAAAAAAAAACTCTTCTCTCTCCCTTTCTTCAAAATTGCCGTGAACTCCATTGGAGGGCAAAGGAAGATTTGATCTTCATTCTCCATTTTTGCTAGCACAAGCAAGGATCAAAAGAGGTGATAGGGAAACCATCAAAGAGCTTGGAATACAAAAGCTTGGAGCTTCAAGTCTTCTTCCTCCTCTTGGCCGAATCTTCCAACACTTGGAGCTTCCACCATTTGATCATCTTCTTCACAATAGCTTTGTAAGTATGATTCCGCCATGCTTCAAGTCTTTTATATATATTCTTTATAGTATTTCATGAATGCTTAATCTTTCCTTGGGACATATTATAGAAACCAACAATGGTATCAGAGCCATGGTTAAGCATGAAATACTTTAGGTTAAAATTTGATAAAAATGGTTTGAAGCATGTTCTTGTGAAATTTGATGAATAAGTATGCTTGCATGTATATAGAATGATGTTATATGGAATCAATTTTATGAAAAATGCATTGGATGATTTTTCCCCAAAATTTTACCTTGGCCGAATGGGTGTGTTAAATTGGTGAAGCATGTGTCTTGTGAAATTTGATGAATAAGTATGCTTGCATGTATATAACATGATGTTACATGGAATCAATTTTATGAAAAATGCATTGGATGATTTTCCCCAAAATTTCACCTTGGCCGAATGGTTGGTGAAATTGATATAAGCATGTTCTTATGAAATTTGATTAATAAGTATGCTTGCATGTGTATAAACATGATGTTATATGGAATCAATTTTATGAAAAATGCATTGGATGATTTTTCCCCAAATCCATGCCTTGGCCGAATGTGTTGCTACTTGGAGTGGATTGGATTGAAATTTTTTGTGTTTAAGATCATTGGATGACTTAGAACGTGTACGGGACGTAGATTAGTAATTCAATCGGATTGAAAAACAAATCGACACAAAAAACTCACCTTGGCCGAATGTAAAAGGACATGAAAAGGAGTTGATTTTTGTTAAAATTAATGTTGGACATTTATTTTGAACAATACATGATTAATAAATTAAATGGGTATTTTTGAAATATTTGGTTTAATATATTAATCTTGGTTTTACACTTTAATTAATTGGACTTTAATGTTTGGAATATTAAAATTTAATTAATGGGCTTAATTGGTGAATGGGCTTTTAATATTGTATTTGGGCATAATGGGCTTGGTTGGACCAAGTAGATTTGGGCCAAATGGATTGGATCCAATTTGGGCCTAAATCACTCCATTAAGTCCAAATATAATATAATGGGCTTTAATAATTTAATTGGGCCTTATGGGCTTGAAATTGGTTTTATGGCACTTAAGGGTGATTCCTTATTTGGGCTTGGTAATTGGGTATGACCCACATTGACCAAAGCCCAAGCCTTAATAAATCAATTGAAAGCCCATTTGACTTGAATTAAATTAAACATTGGATGTTAGTTGGGCTTTGAGACCCAATAGAATTGGATTTAGAATCTAAGTCTTTAAAGCACATTAAAGTGTAAACATTTAATTTGGAATTAAATAATTGAATTAGTATTGAATACGAATTAAATTAGATTTAATTAGTAGTTCGATATAATTCGCGAATTCGTACCTTATGTACTTTTTCTCAATCGAGTTGGACTCGCGCAAAATCAAACCGTTGTTTGAACATTGGATGATCACTTAAACAAAGACTAATTAATTGGATTAGATTGGTTGTAAAAGCATGTCTTGTTTGAATATATATGTATGTGATGAATGAATAGTGTATATCGGATGGATATTAGAAGGGAAAGGGTAATTTTAGAAATTATTGTAAATTTGGAATTTATAAATTGGACCTGCGTGTCCAGCCTTATCTCTTTATCTCTTTGTATTCTCTTCTCACCTAATTCCCCTCAATGTAAATGAGGTTTCTCTTATTGTATTATGTAATTGGGTAGAAGTAGAATAGTGCTAACGGGGAGAGGAAAGGGAGTGATTTGTTCTAGGAACAAGTTGTTTATATATCCATCCGCATATCACTATTAATTTACTTTACGCGCTTTATGATGTTTTAGAAGCATGCTTAAGGGTGTATGATGATGAGACCTAACAAAGATAAATAAATTGGTTGCCAATTACGCGAAAATCCCTCAATTTATATTAAGCGAATATCCTTCCATTGAATGGTTCTTGTTCAAGATCCGAAGTTGGCATTGGTTTTTTTGACCAAAGTCAAGACCTTTGTCAATCAAGGATGTACTTGAATCATGAGAGTTTTGTTGCATATCGGTGTCTTGTCCAAATCGTGATTTTTATTGGCCAAAGTCAAGATCACTTTTGTCCAACGACATTGATTACGAAACTTTCCTCGTCAATGGGTCCCGCTTAACTGGAATCATTAGGTTTGTTTTGGCCAAAGCCAAGGCCTAGTTGATTCGGAGGATAGGGTTAGGAAAATGTATTAGATACATTGACATTATACATATGTTTCGGACTTGGATGTCCACCTAACCGGATCTAGGAATTGGATGAGATCCAATTGATCATGGAGATCTACCTATGTTAAATAGCATACAATTTTTATTGGCCAAAGTCAAGGTTGTGTGTTATTTAACGGGATCCTAGCCCACTAGGAAATTCGATTTCCCGAGTTCTCTACAGAGGGTTAGAAACTTGAAGAAAATAGTGGGAGGCTATTATTGAATTTGCAATTTCATTCAGATATTTAGCCTTACGCGTCTTTCAAAATTATTTCGTCAATATTTTAAATAATTAGTTGGACTAATATATTGTTATTTTACTTGTAACAGTTTGACTGTACCCATAACATCGTTGACTTTATAGTTGGACTATAGTTGTCAAGATGATGGCAAAGGTAATATCCGCGACATAATCATGGGCGATAATGTCTTCAAAGGGACAAACTTTGCCGACTGGGAAATGAACCTCAAGATAGTGCTTGGGGCTGAGAGGATACTGTATACTATTCAGAGACCTCTCCGCCTAAACCCACTGAGCCACTGGAGCTAGAGTTATGGAAAACTCATAGTGATGATTGTGACCAAGCTCAGTCAGTTATGCTAGCTGCAATGACCCAGCATTTCAGACGCCAGAATAGGGACTTGGATCCCTATAACATGATGGCAAGATTGCGTGATCTTCACCGCACCAATAAGCGGATGAAGAGGTACGAGCTAGTAAGGAAACTCTTCCGCTCCCGGATGACAGACGGCGCATCAGTTGAAGCCCACGGGACTCAAATGATTGCCGATATTGATGAGTTGGCCAATATGGGAATAGTCTTGGAGGCTGAGCTGACTATAGATATGATCTTGCAGTCACTTCCTGATACTTGGAAACAAATCATATCAACTACAAGTTGATGGATACTGACGACACTCTTGGAGAGTTGTTGTCTGTGCTGAAGGAGTCCGAAAGGGAACTCCTAAAGGGGAGCAAGCGCGAGGCGCATTTTGCATTGACCTCTCATGCGCCAAAGGGTGGCCCAAGGCAATTGGAGGTGCAAGGAAGAAGAAGTTCAAGAAGAAGGGTAAAGGCAAGTTGACAGTGGCTTCTAGGAAGCCAAAGGACAAATCTCGCGACATCTGCCTCAACTGCGGCAAGAGGGGTCACTGGAAACGTGACTGCCGAATGAGCATTGTGCAGAGGGAGGATATCAAGGCTGGCAAGGCCATTGCCTCTGGTATGTTTGTTATTGAGATAAATATGAATACTTCTAGTTTTAAAAATTGGATTTTTGATTCTGGTTGTGGTGCTCATATTTGTACTGATGTGCAGGATCTGCATGATAGCAGGGTGCTGGCATCAGGGGAGATGGATCTACGGGTCGGAAACGGAACACCAGTTGCTGTTTTGGCCGTAGGGACTTTTGTTTTAGTACTGCCCTCAGGGCATGAACTTAAACTTTTGAACTGTTTTTTGTGCCTAGTTTAACTAGGAATATTATATCTGTATCCTTGTTAACCCAGCAGGGTTACACTTTTGTATTCAGGAACAGGGTGTTATTTATATAAAAATGATGCAGAAATTTGCACAGCTGTTGCAAATAACGGTCTTTATATTTTGAATATAAATGAATCTCCTAAAATGACAAACAAAAGGCTCAAAAGGAGTAATCTAAAAGATGAAGCTTATATGTGGCATTGTCGTCTAGGACACATCAACAAGACTCGCATATCCACACTTTCAAAGAGGGGTACTTGGACGAATTTGATCCCAATTCATATGACGTCTGCGAATCTTGTCTTTTAGGCAAAATGCCTAAATCACCTTTTAGCGGTAAAGGTGAACGTGCCACAGAACTGTTGGCTCTCGTTCATACTGACGTATGCGGGCCCATGTCTAGCCAGGCTAGAGGTGGATTTCACTACTTCGTAACCTTTACAGATGATGCATCTCGTTACGGTTATGTGTATCTTATGAGACACAAGTCGGAAACTTTTGAGAAATTCAAAGAGTTTCGACACGAAGTGGAGAAACAAACAGGGAAGAGTATTAAGACATTACGGTCAGACCGTGGTGGCGAATACTTAAGTTATGAGTTTCAAGATTACTTGAAAGAATATGGTATTCTTTCACAGTGGACTCCTCCTGGAACACCGCAATTAAACGGTGTGTCCGAACGGGAGAAACCGCACCTTGTTGGACATGGTGAGGTCAATGATGAGTCGCACTGAGCTACCAATATCCTTCTGGGGATACGCATTAAACAGTGCTATACTATTTTGAATAAGGTACCGTCGAAGTCTGTTGAACAGACTCCATATGAGATATGGACAGGAAGGAAACCAGGTTTCTCTTTCCTGAAGATTTGGGGATGCTGGGCATATGTTAAACGTTTGGAAGGTACCAAACTTGAACCCAAATATGATAAATGCCTTTTCGTTGGATATCCTAGGGAAACCAAAGGATATTACTTCTATCACCCACAAGAGAACAAAGTATTTGTTGCTCTACAAGCATTTTTCCTTGAGAAGGATTTTATAAATGCAGTGGTAAGTGGGAGGAAAGTAGAACTCGATGAAGATCGTAGTGATACTGTTCCTGGCAATGAATCAACGACGGAACAAGAACAGACCGTCCGGGATGAGTCTGTACCACAAACTTCACATACACAAGGACCGCGTAGGTCGGAGAGAGTCAGAACAGTACCTGAGAGGTATGGGTTCCTGATCTCACCTCATGTAGATATTAATCTTATTGAGGATAATGAGCCGGCTACGTATGAGGAAGCGATACAAAATATCGATTCCGCTTTATGGCAAGAAGCCATGAAGTCCGAGATGGATTCCATGTACGCCAACCAAGTTTGGACACTGGTTGATGCACCAGAAGGCGTAAAGCCTATTGGATGCAGATGGATCTTCAAGAAGAAGACCGACATGGATGGCAACGTACAAACGTACAAGGCTAGGCTTGTAGCGAAGGGGTATCGTCAACAATATGGTATTGATTATGACGAAACCTTCTCACCCGTTGCCATGATTAAATCCATTCGGATAATGCTTGCAATAGCTGCATATTTCGACTTCGAGATATGGCAGATGGACGTTAAAACCGCTTTCCTTAACGGAAACCTTTTGGAGGATGTTTATATGCAACAGCCTGACGGTTTTATCGTACCTAGACTTGCAAACAAGGTTTGTAAGTTAAATCGATCCATTTATGGATTGAAGCAAGCATCACGGTCATGGAATCAGCGTTTTGATGAGATCATAAAGGAATATGATTTCGTGCAAAACGCAGATGACCCTTGTGTATACAAGAAGGTTAGTGGGAGAGAACTTACTTTTATTGTCCTTTATGTCGACGACGTATTGCTTATAGGCATGACATTCCCATGCTAACGTCGGTGAAAGCTTGGCTTTCATTAAAATTCTCCATGAAAGATCTGGGAGAAGCAGCCTTTATTCTTGGAATAAAGATCTACAGGGATAGATCTAGAAAGCTGCTTGGACTCTCCCAGAGTACATACATTGATAAAGTGTTGAAGAGATTCAACATGGAACAATCCAAGAGGGGATTGGTTCCAATGGTACGTGGTACCTCTCTGTCTAAGGACATGTGTCCTAAGACTCAGGAAGAGAGAGACCACATGAGTCGGATACCGTTCGCCTCGGCAGTCGGATCGATCATGTATGCCATGATATGTACACGACCTGATGTCTCATATGCTTTGAGCATGTGCAGTCGCTATCAGGCCGATCCAGGTGAAGGTCACTGGATAGCAGTTAAGAATATCCTTAAGTATCTTAAACGAACTAAGGATTGCTTTCTTAATTTATGGAGGTGGAGAACTTGCGGTATCTGGGTATACCGATGCAAGTTTCCAAACCGACAAGGATGACTACAAGTCGCAATCCGGGTACATTTTGCTTGAATAAAAACGGAGCAGTGAGCTGGAAATCTTCCAAGCAAGATACTGTTGCCGATTCAACAACAGAAGCGGAGTACATCGCTGCATCTGAAGCAGCAAAGGAGGCAGTTTGGATCCGAAAGTTCCTAATCGGATTAGGAGTAGTTCCGTTAGCAGCTGAGCCCGTTCCATTGTATTGTGACAATAACCGGGGCTATAGCACAGGCTAAGGAACCAAGGTCTCATCAACGGTCCAAGCATGTTCTTCGACGTTATCATCTGATTCGGGAGATTATACATCGTGGCGATGTAAAAGTCGAGAAGGTCACATCAGATGACAACATTGCAGATCCGCTGACGAAAGCTGTTCTACAGCAAGTTTTTGAACGACACATACATAGTTCGGGTATTAGATGCTTGAGTGACTGGCTATAGGCCAAGTGGGAGATTGTTAGACATTATGTCCCATAGCGTCACTGTTTGTAAATGATATTGTATTATTGTACAAAATTAACTATGTGATAATGAAATTGCCTTTTGCCGTTTTGTAATATTATTTACTTTGACTTATAAATGGCGAAAGTCCATATGATTAGTACCTGGACTGAGAATGATATGAGACAGTATCAGTCCCCAAAGGTTTAATCATTAAATATCCCTAGCCGTAGTAGTATTATCGAGACTGGACATCGATAATGCGGAATAGACTAGTATTGCGCTTGTGCACGTTGTGAGGGCACAACGGCATAGTTCTCATATATTTAAGTATTGGATACTTATGCAAGTGCGATAGGAGGTTGTGTTTTACCGATGGTACGGAAAACAGCTTCGCTCTGGATAGACCCCGCGGAATCCCATTGGTAGTATGTCTGCGTGTCTATGGGAGGCCGCATCAGGTTGGTGTATATGGTCTTAACCTGAGACTTACATCGCTAGTACTTGCGACAATCGGTAAACTTTGGTTTTGGTGGTTGGGGACCTTAACCGGTTCTGTGTACACCTCTTCTGGGTTTATCGAGAATCGTAGTGTACTGGATGTGATGTCAAGATGGAAGTATCGCTTCAGACATATGGAGGTGATGATCACGCAGGACACAGAACTAGCACTCTATAAAAGGTTGCAACCGTCGGGACAATATGACCAGGTCAGGATTGTCCGATTTAAAGAGACTAGTTGCTTGATGTCCGATATATGTTTCGTACGGGGCAGACACATCTCCAGCCCCAGGCCTAGCATGTGATCATCCGATACTGGATCGATGTACGCAATACTACGGTATACTACGCCTGATACAGATCTTATATTCCTATAAGATATTTCTGGAGAATTGGGTAGGCATGGCGCTTTGCTAGAAGCCAACCTTGTCTTGTAAATCGGTGTAAGTAAAGACGTAGTACGAGGTACGTACGTGTTCGGATTATCCGACGACCGTATTTACTGCCAAAATATCCGGAGATCTCTTGGGTCGCTTCCTGAAGATTCACCTATGATATTTGATTCGGACTTAATTAATCTTGGATTAATTGCGGAGAAACTTTATCTTGATAAAGTGCCTAATTTAGAGAGAGAGAACGATTAATTTGGAATTAATCGATAAAATTATTGTATTCGATATAATAATCGAAATTCGATTTCGACGCGAAATTAAAATTAGATTTTAATTCGGGCATACGAGTTAATTTAGAATTAATTCGTTAGCGACGTAAATAATAATTTCGCCTAGGCGCAATTATTTATTTAAATTCGGTTTAATTAACGTCGCGACGTAAGCTCGGTATTTCGGAAATATCGAACCCGAACGCGTGAGTGGACGTGGGCCCACTTTCATTGGGAAACGTGTGGGGCCCACATGACACTTGTCATTATATGCATTATTTAATTGATAAGGCATTGCATGGTGATAGTGTGCATTACACTCAAATGTTTTGCATGGAGTTTGAGTGTTTGACACTCTAAGCCATTGCATGGTTTGTGTCATAGATTTATTATTAATTTAATAAAATTATGGCATAAATATAAATTGATTTTTTGGTAAAACAAAAATCAATAACACAAAAACTCTTTCTCTCTCAAATTTCTTCACATTGCCGTGAACTCCATGGAAGGACAAAGGAAGATTTGATCTTATATTCTCCATTTTTGCTAGCACAAGCAAGGGATCAAAAGAGGTGATAGGGAAACCATCAAAGAGCTTGGAATACAAAAGCTTGGAGCTTCAAGTCTTCTTCCTCCTCTTGGCCGAATCTTCCAACACTTGGAGCTTCCACCATTTGATCATCTTCTTCATCACATAGCTTTGTAAGTATGATTCCGCCATGCTTCAAGTCTTTTATATATATTCATTTATAGTATTTCATGAATGCTTAATCTTTCCTTGGGACATATTATAGAAACCAACAAACCTTTCACGAGGTTTCAGGTGTTAGCTACTTTTGAGGAGTGGGTGGATCCTAGGGTGGCTATGATCATGAAAAAAAATGAAGTTCGAGCCGGGGTGAAGGTTCAAAATTACCAGATTTCAGAGGACAGACTACTCGGAAGGGTTTGGGTACAAGTCTGATGAAGAAAAAGCCGATGGTCAAGAAGAAAGGCCTACCTAAAACTGATGGAATGTTTTGTGAAGGCTTCAGGGTATCAATGGGAGCCCGATCCTGTGGAAGTTAATGGAATTGTGGTACTTGGGTTTGAGATCTTCCAGGATATGCTGGGTAAGAAGCCGATGGTTGAAGAAAGAAATTGTGAAGAAAAAGAAAATATGGGAGGAAGAATTGAAGAAATTGATGAAGTTGAGAGCCTGACTCTTGAAGAAGACAAAAAGCCTGAGAAGAATCCGATTGTTGAGGAAGAAGTGTTTATAGAAGATGAGAACATTTATCTTCCTGATTTATTTGAGTGTACCCCTGCATTTATTAGCAATAAAGACAATCTTTCCGCTTATTTGCCTGAGTCTATTTCCTCTGATTTGCATGAGTTGAGCATATTTGATATCAGCTCCACCAAAACAAATGCATTTAACCTTGGCACACCTGAGAGTCCTAAGGAAATTATGATTGCAAGTGAAGTTACCACTGAAGAGCGGGGGAAATTAGAAGAAGTGTTGGTCAGATATGCCAAAGTGTTTGCGTGGTCCTATGAGGACATGCCTGGGGTAGACAGAAGCATTGCCCAGAACACAATGCCAACTTATCCGAATATGAGGCCAGTGAAACAGAAAATTCGACGGATAAGACCTGAGTGGGCTGAGAAAGTCAGAGAGGAAGTTAAGAAATAGATAGTTGTGGGGTTCCTGGAAGTAGTGAAGTATCCCGAGTGGTTGGCTAACATTGTGCCAGTGCCGATGAAAGACGGAAAAGTCAGAATGTGTGTAGACTACAGAGATCTTTACAAGGCTTGCCCGAAAGATGATTTTCCCCTACCGCATATAGATGTACTGGTTGATAGTGCGGCTTTATCTGCTATGTATTCATTTGCAGATGGGTTTTCAGGTTATAATCAGGTTCTCATTGCTGAGGAAGACAAACACAAGACTGCATTTTTTACCGAGAGGGGTAATTATTGTTACAAGGTAATGCCATTGGGCTTAAGAATGCGGGAGCTACTTATCAGTGGATGGCCACTACATTATTCCACGACTTGATGCACAAAGAGATTGAAGTGTATATGAGATGAAATGATGGTGAAATCAGAGACAAGAGTTGGGCATATTGAAGCACTGGAAAGGTTCATTCAGAGGGTTGACAAATACAACATGTGGCTTAATCCTAAGAAATGTGTGTTTGGGATGACATCAGGAAAATTGCTGGGATATACAGTAGGAATGGGAGGAATAGAGGTAGACTCTGAAAGATCAAAGCAATCACAGAGATGCCAGCACCGAAAACTGAGAAAGAAGTCAGAGAATTCCGGGGGAAGATTCAGTACATCAGTCGGTTCATCGCCAAGTTGACGTCAGTATGTGAGTCTATCTTCAAACTGTTGAGAAAAGATCAGCCAGTGAGATGGAATGAACAGTGTCAGACAGCCTTCGAAAAGATCAGAGAGTACTTGGTAAAGCCTATTGTATTGAAACCTCCGAGACCGGGCAGACCTTTGATATTGTATTTGGCCAAAGAATCAGAAGCACTTGGGGTAATGATGGTACAGGCAGATGAAACAGGGGTAGAACATGCAGTCTATTATCTGAGTAAGAAGATGCTCCCGTATGAGGCTCGGTATCAAGAAGTAGAGAAGATCTGTCTTGCAGTGGTATGGGCTTCCAGAAAGTTACGGCATTATTTCCAGTCTTACAAGATCCAGGTAGTGGCAAAGGAGAATCCTCTGAAATATCTTCATTTAGTTTCATCGCTAGTGGGGAAACTGGGTAGATGGTTAGTATTGCTGACAGAGTTTGACATTGAGTATATCACCTCCAAAGTGATCAAAGGGCGATCAGTAGTAGCAGAGTTTCTGGCATTGCAACATGTTGATGGGGATCAGTATAAGTTTGAATTTCCAGATGAAGAGATCCAAGCAATAACAGTTCAGAGATGGAAAATATATTTCGACGGAGCAGTGAATTACAATGGAGCCAGAATTGGGATCGTGATAGTGACCCGCGAGGGAGAGACTTTGCCTTTGGCCAAGAGGTTGACATTCAGAGTGACTAACAGCATGGCCGAGTATGAAGCATGTGCTTTTGGTTTGACAGCATTGATAGCCTTGAAGGCCGGAAGTGTGGAAGTCTACGGAGATTCTATGTTGGTAGTCCAACAGATGCGAGCAGAATGGGAATTGAAAGAGGAACGGTTGAAACCTTACCTTTTTCACCTCAGAAAGTTGGCACAGGTTATCCCCGATTGTAAGTTTCAGCACTTGCCGAGAGAAGAGAATCAGATGGCAGACGCACTGGCTACACTTGCAGCAACTTGGGAAAATCCAGAAAAGTTAGTGATGAGACCGTTGATACTGACAACAGTGAGCATACATGTTTATGAGGTAGAAAGAGTTCTGGAAGTAGAGGTCGATGACGGTAAACCGTGGTATCATGACATTAAGAGGTATCTAGAACATTGGGAGCTCCCGTAAGAGGTAGGCAGAAAAGACAGAATAGCCATTCAGAAGTTAGCTTCCCAGTATATGATTTTGACAGAGGAACTGTACAAGAGGCAATCAAACAATAATTCAGTTGAAGTGTTTGAGAAAAGAAGAAGCTCAGCATGTAATGGAAGAAGTACACGCCGGGGTATGTGGTCCGCACATGAACAGGTTGAATCTATCCCTCAAGATAGTGAGACAAGGTTTTTATTGGTCAACCACGGAAACAGACTGCGCGAAGATGGTAAAGCACTGTCATGATTGTCAAGCACACGGTAATTTGAATCACTTGCCGCACACAGAGTTGCACTGGTTGTTAGAGCCGTGGCCCTTCTCAGTATGGGGAATTGATATGGTTGGAGAAATTCGACCGTATGCATCAAATGGGCATCGCTTGATAGTAGAAGCAGTAGATTACTTCTCAAAGTGGGTAAAAGCTGAATCATTCTACAATGTTACAGCAAAGCAGATGGAAAAGTTTATAGCTCGGAACCTCATTTGTCGGTATGGTATGCCGCATCATGTAGTGACAGACAACGGAGTTCAGTTTCAAGGAGAGACGAAAGCAATGTTACAGAAATACGGGATAGGCCACCACAAGTCATCACCGTACAGGCCGCAGGCGAATGGGGCAGTTGAGGCAGCCAACGAGACTATAAAGATGATTTATCCAAGATGACAGAGAACTGTAGAGATTGGGCCGAGAAACTACCATACGCCTTGTGGGGGTACAGAACATCAGTAAGAACAGCAACATGAGCCACACCTAATTATTTGGTCTATGGAATGGAAGCAATATTGCTAGTAGAAGTGGAAATACAATCAATGAGGGTATTAGCAGAGGCAGAATTACCAGAACAAGAATGGGCCGCATAGAGGTTTGATCAGTTAGCACTGTTGGATGAGAAGAGAACGAAGTCTTTGTATCACATGCAGTTATATCAGAAGAGACTAGCCCGAGCATTCAATAAGAAAGTACACCCCACCAAGATCAGAAAGGGTGATTTGGTACTTAAGCAATCGAGGCCGTCGACGACATATCCAAGAGGGAAGTTCAGACCTAACTGGGAAGGACATTACAAAGTGCAGAAAGTAATGGGAAATGGAGCAGTGAGGCTGTCAGACTTGGAAGGGAACGAGTTCACCGAGCCGATCAATGTAGATAGATTGAAGTAGTACTTTGCCTGAGGGAGAGAAGACCGAGTAATCACCAAGGGAATGGCAGAAGACCTAACCCAATGGAATCATTCATGCATACACGTAACATTGCATTCTCAAGAATGAACAATATGAGAATATAGCAGAATCCGAGAATGGAGCAGAGTTCGAGAATGAACAAACCGAGAAATGGTAATCCGAGAATGGAGTACAGTTCAAGAATGAACAAACTGAGAATGGTAATCCGAGAATGGAGCAGAGTTTGAGAATGAACAAACCGAGAATGGTAATCCGAGAATGGAGTACAGTTCAAGAATGAATAGGCCGAGAATGGTAATCCGAGAATGGAGAAAAGTTCGAGAATGAACAAACCGAGAATGGTAATCCGAGAATGAAGCAGAGTTCGAGAATGAACAAGCCGAGAATGGTAATCCGAGAATGGAGCAGAGTTCGAAAATGAACAAGCCGAGAATGGTAATCCAAGAATGGAGCAAAGTTCGAGAATGAACAAACCGAGAATGGTAATCCGAGAATGGAGCAGAGTTCGAGAATGAACAAGCCAAGAATGGTAATCCGAGAATAGAGAAGAGTTTGAGAATAAACAAGCCGAGAATGACAATCCCAGAATGGCACTCCAAGAATGGAATGCGGTTCGAGAATGAACCACATCACAGTAATGGTTCGGGAATGGACCACCTCACAGTGACGGTTCGGGAATGGACCACCATTATCATCAGTTTTGGGATGCGTCCCAAGGTCGACGCCCACTGCATTATCGACATCGTTCGAAGCAACATGCAAGTCAGGTGGCAGCTGGTGAGCCAGGAAAGTAAAAATGTATTGCACGTACTTTGATAGGATTGTCATTGTCACACACTGCACAAGTCCCATCAAGGCATTGTATTTTTGCATATCAGCCCGATGATGAGCCTCGTGCGGAGGCATTATCTTTTAAGTCTTGGAAGTCGTGGACAACAGTCGTCGGAAGGGAAAAGTCAAGAATTGACATTTTGTTGGATTTGATTCGCTCGTTTAGCTTTAGGTTTGTTCGTCGGATTTCCGTTCCGAAATCATCCTCCGCCCAGAACCCTATCCTCACTCTTTCTCACGCCTATCCTCCCTCCCTAGCTTTTAATGCATGTGCCCCTTCAACTTCCATGCAAACCCTAATCCTCTTTTGCCACCTTATACAAACACTAACAAACAAAATCAAACAACACAAGCAAACAAATAAACAAATAAATAAATAAAAAAAAAAAAACACAAACCAAATTCCTTGCCACCTTTCACGTGTAACACACATACACAAGCCAAAACCAAAACCAAAGACAAACCCCACGTGAAAGCACCTTCATTTTCCACTAAAAATCAAAACATTTTCCCATTCCCTTCTCCTTTGTTCAACATCACCGAAAGCCTTCATTTCCTCCCCCATTTTAGCTCCTTAATTGATGCCCACCAAAAGCCACGTGAAGCACTTAAAATCAGCCATGCCTCACGCCTGAAACAACCCAACTCAGCCCCTTTAAATTCACACACTCACGTACCCCTCACCCTCGGGGCCGATAGATTTTAAAAAACCCTTCAAGCAGCCCCAAATTAGACCATTACAAACACACTCTTCATCTTCATCACAAGCCCCTCACTTACACAAATAACCTACAGGAACCCTACACCACTATTATAAAAAGGGACCTCAACCATACCCTACGCTCTCTGGGAACACTCTCTCGAGGCCAACTCAAAAGAAAAACTCTCCACACGCCTCTCTCCCTCACGCTCTCTCTCATTCACCAAAAAAAATCACAAACACTTAAACCCTACTCAGCCTCTCTTTTTAGACACATACCTCACGCACTCTCACAGCACTTTGAACCAATACAAAACCCTAATCCTCACGCCACTCCTTCTCTCTCTTATCTCACGGCAAACAAGCAACAAACCCTTCACGCTCAGACCACTAACACACACTATCACTCCCTGATCTCTCTCGGCCCCTGACTAAACAAAAGCCCTCACAAAAGACAAACCTGCCTAGCAGCCACACACACGAAAAAGATAAAAAAAAAATGAACCCTTCTCGCAGCCCTCCACTAAAGCCCCACTGACGCAAAATCCAACATATCGAGAACAGCAGCCCTTCACACAGGCCACACGTCCCACTTTCTATAAACAAAGCAAAAAACCGAGCACCAACAAACTGCCCACTACACCGACAACCAGCAAACCAAAAATCCAAATGCAACGTGTGAAAATCAGCCTACGAACCAACCAAAAAAGTCCAAACTAGTCCAAAAAAATACCCAAAAACAGCCCAAATATCACCCTAAAACAATAAACAAATACGACGACTAAATAACAGCAAAATTGCTCCAAAACAATGAAGAAACCGAGATAAAATTGTAGCCTAAAACAGCGGAAATATCGAACCAGTGAACTGAAAAAGTTACTGAACATTAACCCTTCCGGGGACGACGTAACTTTTTCGGAAATATTTATCATTGCTTTATTATTCCGCATTTATTTTCATTGGTTAAAAGGAAAGACCTGGGGGCACCCTTTGTTATATTTTTATTTTGTTATCCCGGACACGGCATGCTTGGTTGGATGTGGAATATGTCCAACCGGGCATGCGAAGTCCTATATTAAAAACGGCCAAACTATTAGTCACATCTTTTTTTTATTATTCCGCCATTTATTTTATCCCACATTTATCTTTATTTCAGTTTCGAATTTAATTTATATTTATCATTGCTTTATTATTCCGTATTTATTTTCAGTCATTTATCTTCCTTTAATGTTTCGCACTAAGTTTATTATTTACTGCTTCCGTTATTTATTATTATTTCATCACATTCATTATCTGCCTCGGCTCTAATAGTGACAATATCTCCCCCGTATGGAAACTTAATGACCTGGTGCAAAGTGGAGGGCACGCCCCCAAGCTTATGAAACTATGGCCTCCCCAGTAGCAAAGCAAAAGTGGTTGGGATATCAAGCACCGTGAACTCGACCTCATCCTCTATTGGGCCCACTTTGACTACTGCAGCAAAAGTGCCCTCAACTCTCCGCTTACTGTCATCATATGCCTTGATAGTCATATTGGAGGGACTCAGATCTGTAGTCTTCATGCCCAACCTCGATAAGATCTTCAAAGGGCACACATTTATAGATGATCCATCATCCACAATCACACAAGATGTCTTATTGCCCCTCACTTCTGCTTTTATTAATAGTGGCCTATTGTGATTCCTTCCCTCCACCGGAAGTTCCTCCTCAGAGAATGTTATCACCTGCAAAGCTTCCTTCTGCACCGATCATACGAATATTGTAGGGTTGGCATCCTCTGGTACCATTATCTTGCTCAAAGCTTCAACCATGGCACGCCTATGCTTTTGAGATGCGCACATTAACTCCCAAACGCTTACATGTGCTCGTGTTTTCTTCAGCTGACGCAACACAACATCTCCTTCAGTATTATCCACGTTATCTACCACTTCTCTACCTTCTGGCAACACTTCTTTGCCTTTCTCTATTGTTTCACTGTAAAAATGCCCACTGCATGTCATCCCTTTCACCTCCTCTCCGTCACTGCTTGAGAAGTCTTCCTAGAAATTCTTCCCCTACTCTGCTTCATCCTCACTACTACCATCCCATATCCCCAGGCAAAAGGGTTGGTGGAGGACAAGGCCTTCAGGTAGGCCGGAGTTAATAATGTAGGTGGGTGGTGGAATAAAGTGATAGTTAGGTATGATGTTTCTGTGTGTATTGGGTTGCTTTTTTATAGGTCGGGTGTTTTGTGGGAGTCCATGAGGTATCGAATTTCAAGTCTGAGGCGGGCGCATTTGTCAGTGTCAAGGCCTTTTTGCTGGTGGTAATGGCAATATAGGTTCATATTGAGGTCTGGTGGTGGGGGATTGGGAATTGGTCTAGTTTCTAAGGGTTTTAGGAGTCCTTGTCTCTTCAACTTCTCAAGCACCTTAGACAAGGCTTGCCTAGGTTAGAAAAATGTCAGTTTCGGATGGCGGCAACCTTAGCAGAAACGGGCTTGGAACCTGATGGTCCCCTAACGGTCCTCTTTTTCAGGCCCATAAAACTTCTTATTCTCAGCTTCTTCCTCCTCAATGTCCATGACAGTCTCCCTTAGCTGTCGAAAATCGGTAATCATAGAGGTCATCCTCCTTAATTTTCCATAAGTAGAGGGCTTGGTGCCCTTGATGATCATTTTGATATGATTCTTATTCGAGGGCCAAGTCTGCATCTTCAAAGTTGACTCCTCCATCAATCCACATAATGCTTTAAGCTCTCCTCCGGCTTCTGTTTGGTATTCTATAAGTCGCGAAGTGACAGGTCGATCTCCAGATCTATAACATACTGATTCAGAAAGGCCTCCGCCAATGCCCTCCAATCATCCTTGACCTTTCTCTCAAGGCCATAATACCATACCACAGGTGCCCCTTCAAGCGACACCCCAAACATCTTCTCAACCTGACGTTTCAACAGACCCACTGAACTCATTACAGAAATATACTATCGAAGATGGACCCTCAGATCCTCGTTCCCGCTGCACTTGGCTATTTTAGGCATCTTGAACTGTGAAGGCAGCTGCTCTTTGAAAGTCATCGCATCTTAGTCTAGCAAATCCTCATGTTTACCCTTCAACATACGGGTAACTGACTCTACCTGATCCCAGAGTTTCTACAACTCTATCTGAGACCCGGCTATCCTTCCCGCGGCATACTCAGCCACGTCATCATCAAAGATAGGGATTCATCACTCATCCTGTTGGGAGGTTCATCATGCCTCACATTCTCAGAGCCTCCCCCAACTTGGGGCACAGCCATATTGGCCACAGCGGTGGTCAAAGCATAAAACTACTCGGTAACCTTAGTGTGACTGGTCTCCAGCTGATCCATACGAGATCCCTCATTCTCTGACTCCCTCATGTTTACTAACGGCCTTTTGACGAGTCTTTCCTCTTCCCAAACCCAACGGGTATCTATGGTGACTTTTAAAACTGCAAGTCAGCAAGTGTGCGTGGGATGTATGGAATAGATAAGCCCATCAAGGTTTTCATACAAGTTGGCCCATTATCATTTTAAAACATTCAATCACACTATTGCGAGGTGTAAATTTGACCAGTTGAAAAATGCCCAATAGGTTTACACTTTTGCGATAACGTGGCTAAATAACTTCAAATGATTGGGGGCTCAAACAAAAAGTGGCCCATTAGTATTTTAGAAACTTTCAGCCCAATCGTCATAAGATACACTCTCGTCCCAGTATAAATGGCCCAACAAGCCCATACCTCATGACAAAAAGTCCAAATGAATCCAAATGATGATGGTCCCAAACATAAGCATAAAGGGTGACTTCTATAGGTCATACAACTATGGTTCACATGTGGGTTTATGGGAGTGTAGACAAAGGCTCATGTCGGTGAAGGATTGCCCACTACTAGGTCTCCCCACTCAAGGGATCGAATGACCAAGTGAGCGTACCTTTTTTATACGCTTAGGTACGTGACAACGAGTGATTATACATGAATGACTGTCAAATGGATTTCTTATTGAAGATTCCCCAGAGGGAAGGTGGAGCAAACTCTCTTAAATACCCTTGCCTCTTAGGCTCTTATCGCCTTGGTGACAGGAATAAGCAATAGATCCTCCAAATTAGTCCATCATGGTAAGCTTTGAGTAAATGATTATCTAGGTATCTTCACAGTTTTTTCTTTCGGCTATAGAAAGGTAGTAAGTGAAGGAAGACACCATATCATTACCTAGCTCTAATAATGCCTTTGGTTAAACCCCTCGGACCTAACCCACTTGCAGACACTGTTAACTAAAGCAAAAATCACAAGCGTTACAAGAAATTATTTCGCGGCCGATTCTCTATCCCTAGTGGAGTCGCTAGACTATAGGACACAGAAATTGACGATGTTGTTCTAGGCTCACGGCCCGATCGGGAGTATGGAATAGCCCGCGAGGGACTAAACTGGAGAATAAAGGAGTCGTCACCGAGTCTGAACTGTGAAATGATTTAAGGCCGCACTCACCCCTCGCAAAGGAAGACCTTAAATCATTGGATTCGGAATGGTCCCTTACTTATGTCACTTGTAATGAACGGATTTATACGATAATATAACTAAGTCTACGCAACATACACATGCAAGAATAACCTATATCTAAGTTTGCATATATAGGAGTAAACGAAGTAAATGCAAGCATGCAATCTCATGAACATATTAAATAGATAAATGTGAAAATATAAATAAATAATTATTATCTAAGTATAAACATTGAAGAGATATAATTAAATTCTTAACGTGAAAGAAATAATTAAAGGGGGATCATGGATGAAATAAACGTGAAGTGATGCGACACAAAAAAAGTTAATAATAAGAATGAAAGAAAGAGAAGCGACCAAGGCCAACATCTATATAGGACCTCGAATGCCCGATTGAACATATCTCACGTTCAACCAAACATAATATGTCTGGCGCGGAAAAAGCATCGTGATAAAGGTAGCCCTTAGGCTTTTCATCCCTCAAATGGAGGAAATCTCCCAACGTGATTTGCCCATGCATATTACATTATCATGACATAGATAACTAGCATGCAGAAAGTAAATGGTGGAGTAAAGAACGATAGATGGACACAAGATTAAACAAAATGAAATATGTGCGTTTCTGAAGTAGTACGTGGAGTTGTATCCCAAGTTCAGATCGCACTACAGTCCATTCGGATTCGGCTACATAATTTACGTCTGGGTTTCCATCCGATATACCACGAGAGATAACACAAAATTATTCATCCCACAAAAATAACATACATGAACAAACAAGATGCATGCAAAGAAATAATAATGATTAACTAAAAAAAAGATGAACGAAATAGAATAAAGGGTGCCCTCAGGTCTAACCTTTTAAGTCGCCTCTTAGAAGTGCGTTACGTGGCCGTAGGAAGGGTTAATATTCCCCAACTTTTCTGGTTCACTGGTTTAATGTTTTCCTTCGTTGCCTCACTGTTTTGAGCTATTGTTTTCTCTATTTTGAGTTGTTTTTTACTATTTTTGCTATTTTAGGGTGCAATTTATTTAGTGATTAAGGGACTGTTTTAGGGTGTAGTTTTTTTGTGATTAAGGGCTATTTTTTGGGGCAGTTTTTTGTAATTGAGGGCTATTTGGGGCTGCTATTTTGTTGTAATGGAGGGCTATTTGGGGCTGCGATTTTGCGGTAATTGAGGGCTATTTCTTTGTTGTATTTTTGGTGAAGGAGAGACTAGTTTCTCGTTGTGTTTTTGGTGAAAGAGGGGCTGGTTTGGGGTGATGTTTCATGGTGATGCATGGGTTATTTTAGTGTTGTGTTTCACTGTGAAGGTGTGAATGTGGTGAATGTGCTCAGTGTTCTAAGGTTTGATTTATGTCTCTTTTTATAGAAGTGGGTTAGGGTTTTCTTTATATGGGAAGGAAAGAAATCATGCAATCATGGGAGGTATCTTTAATTAGTGTGTTATAAGGAAAAGATCTATTCAATTTAGGAAGGTGATTTATTTAGTTTAGGAAAGGGATTTGGGAGATTTGATTTGATTTATTTAATTTAGGAAGGATATTTGTTTGGATTTTAACATGTGTTTAAGGTGTTGGATATTTTTGGATGGGATTTGATGGGCTTTGGGCGTGTAGATTGCCTTTTTGGTGGGCTTGGGCGTATGGATTGGTGGTGTATGGGTGTGGGTGTGTGGCTTGGTGTGGGTTGCGGAGATTTTAGGCCGAGGATAAATTTGAAAATAGAGGTCCATCGAGCGAACCCGAGGCTAAGCAAACGAATCAAATTTGTCAAGATATTTATTTTGGAATTTTCCCTTTCGATGTCCATTTCCTGGGTCTTCCAAAACTTAACGGGTAGTGCCTCCATATGAGGCTCATCATTGGGCCTTATGCAAAAATGCATTGCCAACAGCTGGTATCCTGATTAAGTAAAATCAATAATTAATTACCAACCGACCAACCAGGCGGTATCCATGCATAGTTAGGTTAGAACTAATTTATAATTAATTACCAACCGACTAATATGGCGGTATCCTCATTAAGTCAGGTTTTAAATAGTTATTATATAATAATTAAGGGATATAAATAGCAATAATAAAAGCTTTACCTTTTACCCTAGTAAGGAGGAGTTACCTCCTCATTGCGTAAAAGTAAATTGTCGAAAGTAAAGAAAATAAAGTGCGAAAGTGGAAATTAAATACTGAAACCAGTAAATAAATAAGCAAGATACAATATTCTTAGTAATTCTTAAGGAATTTCAATTAAGAAAGTATGAATTTACAAATGAAATAGCTTGGTATTTATTGGTAAAATTTTACCTCCACCAAATCCATTATTAATGCTCCAACAAATCCATTGATAACTGCTCCACTAATTGCTTCATCAAATCCTCCACTAATTGCTATCTTGTTTGGTGGAAGTTTGACTATTTTTATTTTTATTTTTATTTTTTTTGCTTTGAAAATGACTTTAATAATTACACATAACACACTTGGGGATGTTTCATCAATTTCGGTCATGAAGTCTTCAGAATTCGAAATTATTTTGTTTTTCAACATTTTAGATATTTGAGTCTTCTTTAATCTGGAACTTGAATCTGCTCAATCCGATATATGACTAAAAAGTTATGCCGAAAATATGATAATTACGCAAAATTGAAATTACCGAAGCTGTACTTCGTTAGAACGCCCTTTCAAGTTTCCAATCTCCAAAATTAATATATCAATTCCAAATTTTGCCCTTATTTGACCCATTTTTCATCCTAAATAATTCCATTGAGTCCCAATATTATTTTTTCTGTAAAATAAACTAAAACACATTAAAATGTTCATCAAACCTGAGAAACAAAACAAAATATTAAGTAAAATGGGCGCTAAATATTGATATATTTTCCACTCATCACACCCCCAAACCTAACATTTTGCTAGTCCTCGAGCAAAACAACAAAATAAAATACAAGAAATAATTAAAATTAAACTAAGCCACTTTCGTAAGGATCATGGTTGCATTTATCATATGCAACAAGCCTTTAAACACCTAGGTGTCCTTAGTGAACGAGTTGTAGTCTCGTGAGGGCTTACAACAACGATACCCACAAACGTTTGATAAAAAAAATATAGTAAAATTAATGCACAAAAAAGTAAAAAAGACAAGAGAAATGAGAATAAAGAAGTTAGTGACTAAACAGGTGAAACTTCTTATCCATGTTAATAATTTTTTTCTTTCTTTCTAGATTATTGAATAAGTGAATTCCCCTATTATGTTTACCATTCTTTATATGCACAGCCAACAAAATATTAATCAACCCATTTTTGCCAACAATAGTCACAAGTGCAGTTGAGAAGAAAGTGATATTTTTGTCCTAATGTTTTATTAGAATTCATATATTTTTTAACAATGGACTATTTTTCTGATTTTTTTATTTTTTATTTTTTTTTATTTATATACAATATCTTCCATCTATGTAGCGAGCTTTGGGTCAGTGACTCCCAAACCAGTTGGCTTTAGGGCACTAGGTGTTAAGACACCCCTACAGACTTAATTGTTGGAAACGATTTCCCTCGCACAGCGGAAGCGGTTAGGCTCACAGACCGAACTTGAAATTTTTTTTCTGCTCTTCCCTTGCTATGGCTGAATGTCACCAATGGTTTTACTGAAATTTCGGACAAAATTTCAGCCCCGGAATAGCCCCGAAACAGTCCCCTAAACTACAGTGAATTAGCGGACTGTTTTGGTCCCGTTACACGCGCAAACTGCACTTAATTTCAGGTCTGATTTGCGCCACTTACTGTATGATTGCAGGTCTGATTTTTCACCAAAAATCACTCCTAACACAGCCCTAAAATTATCACAAAGTGTTTCCCAAAAATCCGAATGAAAAATAAACAAAAACGAGCCCCCGGGAGTGCTAATTGCGTGCGCACAATAGGGAGTTTTAGGCTCACTGCCGTGACTGGTTGGAGGGGTTTGGGGATCCTTTTCAACGTCACGAGGTCTTCCGAACTATGTCTCGAAACTTACGGAGGGTAGTGTGGGCTACACTCACAAATTAATCTCTAAACGATTTAGAGAATAATCATACACATCGAATTAATTTCAAGTTCTTCAAAGAAAATTCTCAACTCTTGAGAGCTTGAAGAAGAGATGGAGGCTATGGTTTCTAATGACTTAGAACTAAAAAATTAAATCATAATTTTTCTTTTATACTTATGGTTAATTTGTCTCCCAATTACTCTCAAATTCGGCCGGGGGGGGGGGGGGTAGGAATCCTTGTTTGATTTTTGCTTCCAAAATAAACAAATCCTACTCCCTATAGGACTCCAAATTTTCGGCCAATGGGGATATTATTTGGATTTGATTTTGTTTCCAAAACAAACAAATCATATCCCTAAAATAAGTCCAAAATTCGGCCAAGGTAGGGGACAATTAGGATTTGATTTTGTTTCCCAAACAAACAAATCCTATTCCTTATCCAATAAGGAATCCTACCTTTGTAATAATTCTTAGCCTTATTAAATTATATCATATATAATTTAATGTTCTATTTTAATAATTATCTCATATAATTATAAATTTTTTATATTAACTTTTAATATAAAGTCTCAAGTGTGATATAATTAATATTATTAATCACATTAATAATATCTATTCCTTTTGTGAGTATTTAATTGGACCATCCAATTATATTAGCTATGCTAAAGTAAATCGAGCTAGCACGGGGCCAAGTGGACCTACGGTTATGAGCTCCAATAATCTCGAAATATTAATTAAGCTCTTAATTAATTATTCCAAATTATTAACTCCGGGTTATTCGACTAAAAACCTGAAGTTGCACTCTTGTTGCCGTAGATGAAATATTAAGCCGAACAAAGTCGGTGTCCACCGATATAGTCATTTCATACGAATTGATCCTTCACGGATATCTCTTAATTAGAGCCTAGTCATAATGTCCGTTATACCCCTCTAATTATTTTTATCTTAAGTACCATTGATTCTCTAATGAACGATTTATTCATAACTTTTATGAATATTAATCTTTCTATTCGTAATAGAAAGAGTTGATCGCTCAAACCATTTAAGTACCGAATCAACCCTTAAGAGAGATACTCATCTACTTCTCGCAAGAAGGAGTGAATTCCATGTCTATGTAAAACGTTCCCAGCTACATAACTGACTATGCCCCCAAAATACGTAGTTATTGGTTGGGATTGCTACACCAACCTCTCCTTTGTAAATCAAAGGACATGTCCCACCATGCAGGAGTTCGTAGTACACTCAAGATTAAGATCAATCCATATATGACCATCAAGTAGATTAAAATGACTTTCTATGTTTAACGGATATTATAAGAATGTCATTTCTATCTGGTTCCAGTCCTATATGATCACATCATATAAGGTGCCTCCATTCTCATGTCTCTACATGGACGATACGGATTAAGATCGCCATCCGAATATAGAATGGACCACAGCTATAGATAAGCCACATATAAAGTACCCGGTTTGTTTGCTCTCTATGGACTATTTAAGGTTACTAACTTCATACTTAAATCCTCTAGTGTATGACACTCATACACTAAGTATGAAGGTACACAAGTAATCTATGGTATTTATGAGGATATATAATATGCGAAAATTAAACAAACAATTTGATAAATGAATAATGCATCTTATTATTTCAAAAAGACATGAAATCGTTTACATCACATGTAGCTCTAGGGCATACATCCCAACAATCTCCCACTTGCACTAGAGCAAATGGGACATGTCACGTAAACCTAGACCATCTAGGTTACCCTCAAAAACTTTAGCCGACAAGGTCTTTGTAAACGGATCAACAAGGTTCTCTGCGGATGCAATCTTTGTGACGGTAACCTCGCCTCTCTGCACTATCTCCCTGATGAGATGATATTTCCTCTCTATATGCTTTCCCCTCTTATGGCTTCTTGGTTCTTTAGAGTTTTCCACCGCTCCACTATTATCACAATAGAGGGTGAGTGGTTTATCCATATCTGGAACAACTTCCAGATCTCCCAAGAATTTACGGAGCCAGACTGCTTCTTTAGCTGCTTCACAAGCCGATACATATTCAGCCTCCATGGTGGAGTCGGAAATGCAAGATTGCTTTATGCTCCGCCAAACAATAGCCCCACCACCTAGGGTGAACACTGATCCAGATGTTGATTTCCTGGAATCGACATCTGTCTGAAAATCAGAGTCTGTATATCCTTTAGGATCATATCCTCACCAGAATATACTAGCATATAATCTCTCGTTCTCTTAAGATATTTAAGAATGTGTTTCATAGCCACCCAGTGATCCAATCCCGGGTTTGACTGAAACCTACAGACTACTCCCACTGCAAAACAGATGTCCGGTCTCGTGCATAACATGGCATACATGAGACTACCAACTGCTAAGGCATATGAGATATGTCTCATTTCCTCAATGCCCTAAGGTGTCTTAGGAGACTGTTCCTTTGACGAATGAATTCCATGCTGATAAGGCAGATTGCCTTTCTTGGAATTTGCATCCCAAATAGCACAAGTATCTTGTCGATGTAGGATGCCTGAGACAAGCTAACAGTCGCTTCTTACGATCTCAAAGTATCTGGATCCCAAGAACGTAACTGGCCTGTCTCAAATCTTTCATTTGGAATTACTCAGCTAGCCAGTTTTTAACGTCTGATAATATCTTTACATCATTCCCAATGAGTAAAATGTCATCAACGTACAAAACAAGAAAAACCACATTCCCATCCATAACGCGCTTTTATACACAAGGCTCATCAACATTCTGCTCAAAATTATAAGACTGAATCGTTGTATCAAATCTTATATTCCAAGATCGAGATTCCTGCTTGAGTCCATAAATGGATATTTGCAGTTTACAAACCTTTTGCTCCTGACCTTGGGCAATGAACCCTTCTGGTTGTGTCATATAGATACTTTCATCAAGATTGCCATTCAAGAATGTAGTCTTGATGTCCATTTGCCAAATTTCATAGTCATAATATACAGCTATGGATAGAATAGTGCGGATGGATTTTAGCATAGCTACTGGCAAGAAAGTTTCATCATAGTCAACTCCCTCTTTTTGGGTATAACCCTTGGCCACTAGTCTAGCTTTGAAGGTCTGTACCTTCCCATCTGATCCCTTCTTCCTCTTGTAGATCCACTTGTAACCTATGTGTTTCACTCCATTAGGTTGGTCTACAAGTTCCCAGACTGAGTTGGAGTACATGGACTCCATCTCTAGGTTCATGGCTCTGAGCCATTCCTCTTTGTCAGCATCATCCATTGCACTACTATAGGTCGATGGATCATCTACATCATTGCTGGAGGTGACAACTTGTGCCTCTCCAATCCTTAGATAACGGTCAGGTTATCGTAGAACCCTCCCACTACGTCTAGGCGGTAAATCATTCTGACTGGGAAGTATCTTACTATCAAATGTCGAAGGTGCTATGTATTTGTCAACTTTTGTTGACGATGGCGCGCTGGTCGAACTAGTAAGTAACTCATCGAGTAACATTTTACTTCGGGGTTTGAACTTCCTTATATAGTCCTCCTCTAGAAACGTAGCATTTGTCGATACAAATACTTTGTTATCATCAGGACTGTAGAAGAATCCACCCCTAGTCTCCTTCGGGTAGCCTACAAATAGGCACACCTGAGAACGTGGTTCCAATTTTGTAGTCTTATTCTTCAGCACATATGTTGGACACCCCTATATGCAGAAATGTCGTAAACTAGCTTTACGACCATTCCACAACTCTAAGGGAGTCTTAGGAATAGACTTAGATGGAACTACATTAAGGATATACATTGCGGTCTGTAGTGCATATCCCCAGAATGAAATAGGTAGTGAGCTATAACTAAACATAGATCTCATCATGTCTAGTAGGGTTCGATTTCTCCTCTCTGCAACACAATTTTGTTGTGGTGTTCCAGGTGTTGTGAGCTGGGATACTATCCCATGCTCAACTAAGAATTCCTCAAAGTCTCTGTCGAGGTATTCCCCTCCACGATCTGATCGTAGAGCTTTGATTGTCTTACCTAATTGGTTCTCAACCTCTGCACGATATTCTTTGAACTTTTCAAAGGTATCTGAATTGTAATGCATTAGGTAGACATACCCATATCTAGAATAATCGTCAATGAATATGACGAAGTATTTATAACCACATCAGGCTTTTACATTCATCGATCCGCAAATGTCCGAATGTATTAGCTCTAGTGGTTTATTGGCTCTTATACCTTTTCCCGTAAAAGGTCTTTTGGTCATTTTTCCTTCTAAACAGGATTCACAAACTGGTAAAGTCGCGAGCTTTAACTGGTTTAAGGCTCCGTTTTTTATCAATCTATTTATCCGGTCAAGGTTGATATAACCAAGTCTAAGATGCCATAGATATGTGTCATCGTGAGAAATCTTTTGCTGTTTCGTTTTTGGTTTTTCAACCTTAAACATTTCAGTTTTGAGCAGTGACTTATGCGTTAACGGTCTTAACACATACAAGTTATTTTCTGAGTTTCCTGTGCATATAGTCAATCCATTTCTACCAATAATAACCAAATTGCAATTAAAAGAAATAAAATAATCATCATCCATGAGTCTAGAAACATAAATCATATTCCTGCGGAAACCAGGAATGAATAACACATTGTTCAAACTTAAATAACTATTATTAATAAAATTTAAACTGGAAACTCCCGGTGTTCTTGCTGAAACGGCATCCCCTGTCCCGACCCTCATGGTGCAATCACCTTCAGCAAGGTCCCTCCATGAATCAAGTAGCTGTAAAGAAGAACAAACATGGTTAGTGGCCCCAGAATCAATAATCCAAGGGGGTTTATCATCCTCCACTAATAGAGATTCAATAACGAGTAAATCGTATTTACATGTTTCCTTTTTCTCCTTTAGCTCAGCAAGGTATTTAGGACAGTTCCTTTTCCATTGCCCATTCTTTTCACAGTGGAAACATTTTCCTTTGGGCTTGGTATCCTTGGAGCCTTTCTTGTTCTTCTTTTTCATGGCCTTACCCTTAGCCTTTCCAGTGCCTTTCTTCTTCTTCTTTGCAGATTTGGAAGATTCGGCAACATTTGCCTCTGTACTGGATTTACAAGGATCCACCAGCATGGACTCGTAATGGGTGAGCTCATTGAGCAGTTGGGTCAAAGTAAAAGTCAACTTGTTTATAACATAATTGCTTTTAAACTGCAGGAAACTCTTCGTAAGAGTTTCCATAATCATGGTCACCTGGCTACGCTTGTCAATACGAGCTCCATGGGTTTCAACAGTATTGAGATAAGTCATCATCCTTAAGACGTGCTTTCGGACTGATGTCCCATCCTTCATCCTAGCAGTCATCGCTGAGACCATGGCCTCATAGCGTTGACGCTCCGAAGGTTGCCCAAACATGCCCTGCAATGACTCCATCATCTGAGATGCTAGAGCCATAGGTTCATGCTTTGCAGCAAGAACCTCAGACATCCCTGCTAGCAAGTAGCAGTGGCCTTTCTCATTTACTGCGACCCATTTCTGATAGGTATCGCACACAACTTGGCCAGCATTTCTGGCTGGCTCGGGAGGACGTTCCTCCATCAGGACAAACTTAAGGTCTTCACAGACTAGGATAGCGTTCATGTTACTTTTCCACTTAACATAGTTTTCTCCGGTCAATTTATCATTTGAGAGAGTATGGAAATAATTAGAGAAACCATGGCTGAATATAAAATAAACATGCATTTAACATTCATTCATCGCATATTAAAATCATCAAAGAATTTTGGCATAAAATTAAACATGATGCATGAACCATGAATAATGAATAAGAAACCTAAAAGAATTACTATGCCACGGAGATCTATCATCCCACAAGTAAGTGCTGCCATAGGGTAGGTCAAGTACTCGCATGATAGACTGAGACAATCTCAGCTGTTTAATATATGCGGGAATAACTCTTATTCCTATATTAAACAACTATCGTTTAATTTGATCAAGGAATATCATTAACAGTTAATTATTCCTTTGTGAGTGTAACCCACCGTTTCGGGATTCTTTGACTTAACAAGTGAAGTGCCGTCGTAGGGTAGGTCAGTTCACAAGATACATCTAGAATCCCTATCCTTTCGGAACCCAAACTTGATATTGACCCAAAATGGACACAATCCGTAGGGGGACAAAAACAAAGCCGTCTCGAGGCGCCTTTTGAATCTCACGTTTTTGGACTAACAACGGAGATCGCGGGATGTACTGTCATATATCCCTCTCCCACTCACTATTTTAAACTTAAGGTTTCTATCTAAAATATCTAATATTTTACTAGTGTGGATAAACTTATGGCGGCTAAAGCATAATTTATTTACACTAGTTTGTCATAAGTGAGGTAATCAATTTTAACTATTAAAATTGTGTCACTAATATCTTATTAGTCTCTACTAATAGTTTTACTCTTTTAAACTAATTTAATAAGAGTGGTATAAGTGAGCTACAATATTTTAACTCTTAAAATACTAGGCACTTTAAAGGTCTAAAATTATGGAATTTTAAATGGTCAAAATTCTATTAAACATTTTAATAAATTTTAGTGCGTCATAAAATTCAATGGTACGTGGAATTGTATCCCGAGTGCAGACCACATTTTCGTCCATACGGAATCGGCTATGGAATTTATATCCGGGTTTCCATCCTATATACCAATGGAATTATTATGCACCAATTAAGTCCAATATATTAGAATTCAAGTTTTAGACACTAAATCCCATTAATCTAATTAATTATTTTAATGCATATCGTTTTCTAACTTAAACATTTTAAATTACATAAATTCAAAATTGTATGTCTATAATGATAATGCATCTATGACATGTTATGGCAAGTAAAATGCACGAGTGGGCACCCTAGGCTATATGACATGTTATTCAAACAATTCGAAATAAATATACATATAACATAATAAAAATTATTTTGCATTGACCGGGCTCTATATTTCCTATACTTTTAATTAGTACATAAGATTACCAAGGCATTCCTTGGCCTTCAAATCCGCTCCAAAGTGGTATTGGCTCCATTCGCGACTTCGGTGCTCCATATTACAAAGAATTGAAATTTTACATTGAAATTAAAATTACAATGAATATAAACAATGACCTTATGGCCTTACAACCCAAAATCCAAACCAACTACAAAAATAAGAGCCATAAAAATTTACGACCAATGTAAAATCCATTCATCACATGAACTTAATAATGTGCCCACATCTAAACATGCATATCATATTTATAACTCATATAAACATATTAAAATAGAAACTTTAAATGAAAAAGTGAAGGGTTAAGAGCACTTTTCAACCTCGCTCTTGATGCCAATTGTAGGGAACGCTTTCCCTCGCGCAGCGGAAGCGGTTAGGCTCACGGACCAAACTTGAAAATGTTTTTCTGCTCTTCCCTTGCTATGTCCGAATTTCACCAGTGGTTTTACTGAAATTTTGGAAAAAATTTCAGCCGCGGAATAGCCCCGAAACAGTCCCCGAACAGCCCCCTAAACTGCAGTGAATTAGCGGACTGTTTTGGACCCGTTACACGCGCGAACTGTACTTAATTTCAGGTCTGATTTGCGCCACTTACTGTTTGATTTCAGGTCTGATTTTTCACCAAAAATCACTCCTAACACAGCCCTAAAATTATCCCAAAGTGTTTCCCAAAAACCCGAATGAAAAACAAACAAAAACGAGCCCCGGGAGTGCTAATTGCGTGCCCACAGCAGGGAGTTTTAGGCTCACTGCCGTGACTGGTTGGAGGGGTTTGGGGATCCTTTTCAATGTCACGAGGTCTTCCGAAATATATCTCGAAACTTACGGAGGGTAGTGTGGGCTACATTCACAAATTAATCTCTAAACGGTTTAGAGAATAATCATACACACCGAATTAATTTCAGGTTCTTGAAGAGATGGAGGCTAGGGTTTCTAATGACTTAGATCTAAAAAATTAAATCATAATTTTTCTTTTATACTTATGGTTAATTTGTTTCATAAAACAAATCAACCACTAGTCTCCCAATTACTCTCAAATTCGGCCAAGGGGGTAGGAATCCTTGTTTGATTTTTGCTTCCAAAATAAACAAATCCTACTCCCTATAGGACTCCAAATTTTCGGCCAAGGGGGATGTTATTTGGATTTGATTTTGTTTCCAAAACAAACAAATCTTATCCCTAAATAAGTCAAAAATTCGGCCAAGGTAGGGGACAATTAGGATTGATTTTGTTCCCAAACAAACAAATCCTATTCCTTATCCAATAAGGAATCCTTCCTTTGTAATAATTCTTAGCCTTATTAAATTATATCATATATAATTTAATGTTCTATTTAATAATTATCTCATATAATTATCAATTTTTTATATTAACTTTTAATATAAAGTCTCAAGTGTGATATAATTAATATTATTAATCACATTAATAATATCTATTCCTTTTGTGAGTATTTAATTGGACCATCCAATTATATTAGCTCCGCTAAAGTAAATCGAGCTAGCACGGGGACCAAGTGGACCTACGGTTATGAGCTCCAATAATCTCGAAATATTAATTAAGCTCTTAATTAATTATTCTGAATTATTAACTCCGGGTTATTCCACTAAAAACCCAAAGTTGCACTCTCGTTGCCGTAGATGAAATATTAAGCCGAACAAAGTCGGTGTCCACCGATATAGTCATTGCATACGAATTGATCCTTCACGAATATCTCTTAATTAGAGCCGGGTCATAATGTCCGTTATACCCCTCTAATTATTTTTATCTTAAGTACCATTTATTCTCTAATGAACGATTATTCATAACTATTATGAATATTAATCTTTCTATTCGGAATAGAAAGAGTTGAACGCTCAAACCATTCAAGTACCGAATCAACCCTTAAAAGAGATACTCATCTACTTCTCGCAAGAAGGAGTGAATTCCATGTCTATGTAAAATGTTCCCAGCTACATAACTGACTATGCCCCCAAAATACGTAGGTATTGGTTGGGATTGCTACACCAACCTCACCTTTGTAGATCAAAGGACATATCCCGCCATGCAGGAGTTCGTAGTACACTCAGGATTAAGATCAATCCATATATGACCATCAAGTAGATTGAAATGACTTTCTATGTTTAACGGATATTATAAGAATGTCATTTCTATCTGGGTCCAGTCCTATATGATCACATCATATAAGGTGCCTCCATTCTCATGTCTCTACATGGACGATCCGGGTTAAGATCGCCATCCAAATATAGAATGGACCGCAGCTATAGATAAACCACAAACAAAGTACCCGGTTTGTTTGCTCTCTACGGACTATTTAAGATTACTAACTTCAGACTTAAATCCTCTGGTGTATGACACTCATACACCAAGTATGAAGGTACACAAGTAATCTATGGTATTTATGAAGATATATAATATGCGAAAATTAAACAAACAATTTGATAAATAAATAATGCATCTTATTATTTCAAAAAGACATGAAACGTTTACATCACATGTAGCTCTAGGGCATACATCCCAACATTAATTACTCAGATTTCCAATATAAATGTATTTTTTTCACATCTTCGATCCATGTAATGAGTGTTGGGCCAGTGACTCCCAAACCCGTTGGTTTCATGGCACTAGATGTTAAAACAACCTAACATACTTAATTAAACTATAGCACTGAATATTACAAACTTTTCAATTACATCTCATGTCCGTATGTTACCAAGAATATTGATAATATCTATCAAATGAGCATATGAAGATTCATTTTAGTAGTTTTATGGAGAATTTACAAATAAATAATTCAAAAGGAAATAAAAAAAATAACTTGTTTTGAAATAGGTTGAGATACGTCTTAGGAGTGGAAATTCCTTACTCGGCTATCTCTTACACCAATTCACCTGATTAATCAAATTAAAAACATAAAAAATATATTTTTTTTTATATTTTTTTATTTTTGAATTTTTTAAAAAAATTTAGACTAAAAATAACAAAATAAAAACAAGATACTAGTTAACTATTCCCGTCCCCCAAACCAAAATGAGACATTGTCCCCAGTGTCTTAAAAAGTAGAAGAGAAGTTCAGAAACACTACCTGGTTAGCTGAAATGCTATATATAGAAAGGAAATTAAGAGTTAAGATCCTGATTTATCCGACGCTTTTTACCACAATCATCATCGGACCATTTTATCTTGTAAAGTATAAGGTAAATTATGGTTCAAAGGTTAAGATTTGGTCAATTAAATCTGGGGCAGTTCTGGTACTGAATAGGCATTTTTTCAGTGGTTTTGTTACAACCCATTTCTCCGGGCATCATCAAGAAACACATAAAGAGAATCATAAAATCCATCAATATTGAATAGCCCAAGCGGTTTCTGGTGTCTGTTCAGGTTCACCAAAGATAGTACTGTAAAAATTTCCTCCAATGTACCTAAGCCACATGGCAAAGCAATAAAAGCATCAGCACAGTTAATAATTTCTAATATTAGTTCAAACATACCTGGCATAATCAGTTCCTATCAGATTTGCTTCTGCCAAGGTTTTGGGATGATTCCCAGAAGTTGACTACCTCCTTATTGTATGGTCTTTGAAACGATCCCCATTAATCCAAGATTTCCACTGCCATATACTAAGTGCATATTCCTTTCAGCTAAGACTCGACCCAATTCGTGTGCTGCCACTACATATTGTAGTTTAGTACCAACACTAGTACCGTAAAACACATAGATGTCTTTAACTCGTCTTCTTGAAGTGGCTTCCATTTTTTTATGTGTTTCTTTCTCAGGTCTAAATGCCTTCAAGTGTGCAATGATGTGTTGAATTTTTAGATCCTAAAAAAAGGGTGAGTAATAATTGCACTAGTATCTTCCAAATGACGATTAGTAGTAAAACAGTAAATCATGAAACGTCAAAAGGATCTGGATCTTGTCGGAGAAAATAAAAAAAATAACAAAACAAATCACAATTATTAGTTAATGACAAAGAAAATAATATTTACAAGAAGTAACAGCTTGAATGACGTCTATGCATTAGAGACAAGCTTGCCATCCAATTTTCTTATAAATTGGCAAACAAGGTCATTTTTAGTAAGATTCCCGAGGCTTAACTGTTGTCTTTCTTTTCGAAATTGTGTATATAACATGTAAATTTCATGATATACATATCCACTGGGATGCGTCTCAAGAGTCTTAGATATGTCATCCAAAGACTCTTTACTCAAGCCATCCCTAATGAATTTAATCTTATCTTTGTAGTTATCAGACACCATTCTTAAAGAACAACAACAGTTATTACATGTCATGTGAGCACATTTATAGCAAACACCCATTCTTTTAGCTCTTCTCTTTTTAGTATAGGTGCTTCTGCCTAAACCAGTCAGATGTGAAATAAAAGAGTCAGAAGACTCACATGCCAATCAGACCCGTCCTTCAATAATCCAACGAATGTTAGTAGGAATACCTTTGATTATCAGTAGCCTTATTCGTTCCAACCGAGCTTTGTAAACTTTCATCAGAGAGTTTTGAGAGATATAAGGAAATTGCTTATGAAGATTTGCGAGAACTTCTTCCATCTTGAAATGACTTATCCTGTAAAAACTAAACACACCAAAATCAAACACACCAAATCTGAATATATACAAATTGCTTAGGTTGCCTCCCAGCTTGAGCTAAGTTTAATGTCATTAGCTAGACATGACTTCTCGAATGTTTGACTGGATCTGAAAGTGTGACACTTTCTTTTTGTCGCGTAATTAATTCTCCCCAGTAGTGCTTGACATGCTTGTTTTTAACCTTGAACATTTTGTTGGAGTCGGGATCATGTAACTCAACGGCTCTAGCTGGTAAAACCTTAGTGATTAGGAATGGACCTAACCATCATGATTTTGGCTTCCATGGGAAGAGTTTTACCCTTGATTTGCTTAACAATACCTTCTGCCCTGGTTCCAGTTGTATGTGCATTAACTTCTCATCATGTTTCTTCTTGACCTTTTCTTTGTACAGTTTGGCATTCTTAAAAGGTTGAATGTTAAATTCTTCCAATTTGTTGAGTTTGGTGGAACTGTTTCTCTTCTTTTGCTTGCAGTACATGAATTGGCTTCTTCAGTGCGCAGTATGTTTTATCTTCTGGCTCCACAGGTAATTAACATGCTTTAAATTTTTCAGTAGAACTTTGCATTGCATTGGAAGTCTGGATGGTACTATTTATGGCATCAAGTAAGAAACATTCCTTATTCTCGTCATTCTAGAAATTTATGGCTTTGAAAACATTGAATGTTACTTCTTAGTCCTGGACCCTCTTGGTTAATTCTCATTTTTGCACATCAATAACAGTTTGACCTGTAACAAAAATTGGTCTCCCGAGGATGATCGGCATGGCTTCGTCTTCCTCCATATCAAGGACAATAAAATCTGCTACGAAAATAATTTTGTCAACTTTGACCAGTACATCTTCAACTACACCTCTCGAAAATACGAGTGTTCTATCAGCAAGTTGTAGAGAGACTAAGGTAGGCATTGTTTCTCTGATCTGTAATTTCCTATAAATACAAAAAGACATCAGGTTAACACTCGCACCTAAATCACACAAAGCCTTACCGAAATCATGTTCCCCTATGGTGCAAGGAATAATAAAACTGCTAGGATCTTTCAACTTTGGGGGAAGTTTCCTATGAATGATAGTGATGCATTCTTCTATTAATGCTACAGTCTCGTAATCTCCCAATCTCCATTTTCATGAAAGAATATCTTCCATGATTTTGACATAACTGGGCATTTCTTCCAATGCTTTTGCGAATGGAATGTTGATGTGCAGCTTCTAAAACACCTTCAGGAATCGAACAAACTGTTTGTCTAGTTTATTTTTCGGAAGTCGCTATGGAAAAAGATGAGGTGGAGTGATTCTTTGTTGCTCTTTTTTCTTTTACTTCTTTTCTCTCCATATGTGGAATTGCTTTACTGCTTTCTTTTGGAACTTCCTCACCAGTTCTTTTGCCTCCAACACTTTGTTAATTTCAGTATCGATTTTAAAATGATGGAATGACATTGTTCTTTCCCAATGTTCCTTGGATTTGGTTCTGTGTTGTTAGGAAGGTTACCTGGCGATCTGTAACTCTGGGCATTGGCCAGTTGTCCAATTTGATTCTCCAGTGCTTTTATAGAAGCATAATTGCTTTGAAACATAGCATCATATTTTTTTAATTGAGCTAACACTTCCGCTATTCCGGGTTCTTTCTCATGCTTCTGGCTTTTGTTCGGCTATTGGAATCCAAGTGGTGGATAGTTCTTTTGCCATGAATTGTTGCTCAATGCGAAATTGGGATGATTCCTCCACCCTGGGTTGTAGGTGTTGGAATATGGATTGTTTCCTTGTCTGTTGAAATTGTTGACAAAGTTCATCATCTCTTTATGTTGGTTTGGTTCTGGTGCTTCTCCGTATGGTAAACTTGTGGATCCAATATTGCTTTGCATGCTAAAAGTTTTCAAGAATTTGCATATCTGTTCCAGCTTGGCATTTACTGCTGTGTTGGCTCCAACTTCATAAATTCAAGCAATTCTTTGGATCAAGTTCCTTTCTGTTGGCCACAAGGAATTGTTGTTGACCATTTCTTCAATTAGTTCCCAGGTTTATGTAGGGGGTTTTATGGCGGAAATCCGATAACGAAGTGGAATAGTGGAAAATCAAAATTTTACGATTTCAAATTTTTTCTCGGATCAATTAAATAAACTAATTTATTTAATTATCCAATTATCAAATTCTGAAAAAATTACACATGAGATCAATTTTCTTAGTAATTATCGAATTGCCTATAAACTTTCTAAATTGATCATTTTCGTGCAAAAGTTGTCAGATACAATTTGGATGATTCTAAAATATTTTTCAACACATCTAATGCATCAAAATCAGATTTCAAACAAATTTCCAATTTTTGAGCAAATGCCGAGAACACCACAAATTTTCTAATTAATTACAATTGGTCCCTTTTCTTCAAAACAAGACAAAATCAAATCCAATCAACCTAAAATTTTACATGCATCATATTCATACCATATTACATCTCATATATGAAAAGCCCTAAATTTGGAGTGGGTTATGAACCCGAATTATTCAATTTCATCGTATTGACCAATTAAACCAAATCTTAAAATCCAACACTTTAATACATTCAATACTTCACCAAACAAGCCTCACCAATTTGAAATAACTCTAGAACAATTATAAGTCACCAAGTAGTGGCTTACTAACTCTAGAATGACAACTTTGATTTTTAAATAATCAAAAGTAAGCTTTTAAAACAAGTTTAAGCTTACTTACATGCATCAATCTTTCATCCAAGTTCTCAAACAAATAAACAGAAACTATAAGAGTAGAAAGAACATCAAAGCCTCACAAAATGAAGCTAAGCTTGTTAGAAACATATTTCATCTTGAAGGTTAAGAAGAAACACTTACAAAAACAAGCTTTTTCCAAGCCTTTTTCTTTTTCCTTCAACTTTTGCGCTCAACTCTCTTTTGTGTTATTTTATTGTGTTTGAAACTTATGAAACCCTAAAAATGAAACAAATAACTTATACCTCCCATTTTTCTCATGGCTGAATATGTGGTGTATAAAAAATATCATGATATTTTCAATTGTTTCAATAAAGTAAGCCTTATCAACTTGTAACTTTAATCATCAAACCATTTAATGAAAAAATTTAGTCAACAAAAGCAACTAGATGCATTTCCTTAATCATCACAACTTTAAGATATTTATATTTTAATTAATTTAATCATTTAACAATTAACAATTAAATAATTATTTAAATTCAAATATATTAAATATATGTATTATATTTACATTAAATATCAAACACATATATTGTAGGAAACGCTTTCCTCGCGTAGCGGAAGCGACTTAAGCACATGGATCGGACTTGAAAAAATTTTCTGCTTTCCCTTTCCTTTAGCCAAATGCAACCAGTGGGTATACTGAAATTTTGCTTCTATTTCGGACAAGATTTCAGCCCCAGAATAACCCCGAAATTGTCCCCGAACAGCCCCTGAACGGCAGTGAAATAACGGACTATTTTAGACCTGTTACACAACGGAACTGCACACAAATCAGCCCCTAATTTGCGTGAACTGCTAGGAAATTTTAGGTAAGATATAATCACTCAAAAATAGTCTCAACTCATCCCCAAAATGTCCCCAAGGTATTTCCCAAGACCCTGAATTAAAACAAAACAAATCGAGCCCCGAATCTACCAAGCATGGTGTGGCAATGAGGTAATACCAAACCTCACTATCGTTGTAGGACACAGAAATAGACGACGTATGCTGTTCTAGGCTCGCGGCCCGGTTGGGATTACGGAGTAGCCCCCGGGGGACTAAACCGGAGAATAAAATGGAGACGCAACCTGGTGTGAATCGGGAAAATGATTTAAGGCCGCACTCACCCCTCGCAAGGGAAGACCTCAAACCGTTTGGTTCGGAATGGTCCCTTACTCATGCCACTTGTAATGAACGGATTTGTGAAATAATTTAACTAAGTCTACACAACATACATGTCCGAGATTAACCTAAATCAAGTTCGCATTTATAAAAAGTAAATCATATGTCTAAGTTTGCATGCTTTAAAAGTAAATCATCATAACGACAAGCATACAATATCACAGAATGAGCATGCTGAATTATCAAACACGAAAACTAAATAACAACCTAGGCATAAACGTAGGTTAAACTCCTATTGCGAAATGAAATAACTATAACTTACGTAGGGAAATAGCATACTAAAGACCTAATCATGCCTAAGAAAGAAATAACATACTAGGCCTAATCATGCTAGAATACAAGGTTGGGTGAAACGAAATACGTGTGCCTCTCAAATGGTACGGGGTATTGTATCCCGAATGTAAACCGCAATACCGTCCATTCGGATTCGGCTACGAAATTTATGTCCCGGTTTCCATCCGATATACCTCAAGAGAGAACACATATTCCGTTCATCCAGAAATCACATCTTACAATAATCCACAATACGCATGCAAAATAAAGTAATATAACAACTAAAAATAAGGATAATAAATAAAGGGGTGCCCTCAGGTCTAACCTATTTAGTCGTCTATCGGAAGTGCGTTTCGTGGTCCTCGGAAGGGTTATCGTAACCACTATTTTCACTGGTTCACCATTTCTACTATTTTCACTGTTTTCACTAGTTTGCTGTTTTCGCTATTTTCACAGGTCTGCTGTTTCTACTTTTTTTCCATTTTCACTCGTGGTTTTCACTCATTGTTTTATCTGTTTTTACTGTGGTTTTTAGTCTATTTTTGGGCTGGTTTTGGGACAATTTTCGGGGACTATTTTCGGGGTGTTTGAGGGCTAATGAATCAGTAAAGGGGCCATTGTTCTTACGTGTACATGGGCTGCATGCATGGGGCTTATTTACGTGAGGTGTAGGGTTGCTTAAAGGGGCTTATCTACGTGAGTGGATGGTTGTTTTTGGGACTTGTTACATGAGGTTATTGGAGGTCAGTTTGTGAGTGAGGCAGTGGGTGGAAAGGCAGTGCTTTGTGCGTGCAGTGAGGGCGTGTTTCAGAGGCTAGTTGGAGGGGCAGTTTGGGTGTGTTTCAAAGGCTGGTTTAGGGGCAGTTGTGCATGTTTCAGAGGCTCGTTTCAGGGGCATTTGAAATCCAATAAAATTGTGTAACTTTCAAAATAATGCTAAATGTTTCCAAAACCCAAAAATTGGGATTTCCAAGTTTAGCCTTCATTTAAATAATATCATATATAATTTAATTATTAACAATAAATAATTATCATATAATCATTTATTATATTAATTATATATTAAATTTTAATATATAGTTACAAGTGTGATATAATTAATATTATTAACCATATTAATAATATTTATACATTTGTGAGTATATAATTGGACTATCCAATTATACTAAATCCGGTATAGTAAATTGAGCTAGCACATAGACCAAATGGACCTACGGTTCCGAGCTCCAATAATCTCGAATATTAATTAAGCTCTTAATTAAATATTCCGAGTTATTGACTTCGGGTTATTCCACTAAAAATCTGAAGTTTCACTCTCGTTGCCGCATATGATATATTAAGCCGAACCAAGTCGGTGTCCATCGATTTAGTCATTCCATATGAATTGACTTTTCTTCACAGATGTATTTTAGGATTTCCATATTCAATTCTTCATCTGTCATCTGTGAAATGCATGCTCCATAAGTATCAACTGGAGGATGTAAAGAGATGTCAGATTTTAGGTCTTCATCCTCAGAGGTTGATGCGACTGGCTCAAGTAGATCTTCTTCAAACATTAGTGCAATGGAATCTCCAAGATCCTCATTTTGAGGATAAAGAATTTCATCGTCAATTTTTGTTGGCACAAACAGCTCTACTTCTTCATCTTCATCAGAATCTGAATAATAAAAATCAACAGAGACTTTGTTGGTTCGAGTTTCTGAACTGATACCTTAGATTTCTGATACTCCTTGGCCTCCTCCTCTGTTAAAGTGTTATCATGAAATGATTGGTACTTGAAGGCTTTGTAAGTGTCATATGCTCCATGAGATATGTAATTCATGGTTTCTGTTAATTGTCTGATTTGATATGTCATTCTCTATATAGATTCTCATTGTCTCTAAAATTATGCATCAATTTGAGCTTCCCATTCCTCGAGCCAATCTTTGAGCATATGAATCATCTTATCTTCCTTTGATGGTTCTGGTTCTTGATGATGATCGTATGTGGATGGTGGTTAAGATGGAAAATGTGGTTCTGTGAAATATGATGGCTCTTCGTACCTTAATTGATTCCTATAATTCTGCCACTCTGAAATGTATATGCATTGATTGCTTTGGTGATTACCATCACATATCATACATCTCCCCATTGCATTATGTGAGCAAATCTAGTATTGTTTAGTTCTGACATCAGTGATAATTAGGCTGGACAACAGGCCTCAGAAAATTAGACTGTTAATCTCTGATTTAGGTTATATCTTCTTCTAGTAAAGCTCGTAATCTTTCTATCTCCCAATAAACATCCATGTCAACCACCTGAAAAATAAAAGAAGGAAATAAAAATTATAGATAAAAATAATAGATACAAGTAAATTAGATAGCTTCAAAATTAATAACTCAAAAAAAATAAGTCCTTGGGAACGGCGCCAAAAACTTGACCAGCGTAATCACACGTATATATCGCAAGCGCACGTATCGTTCAAGTAGTATAAAAATATCGATCCCACGAAGACTTATTTTTACTGTTGTTATTAATTATTGATACTATTTATTTAAAGGTATCTAATTAAAGGCATAAGGGATTGATTGCTTTTGGTTGGTTGAATGAGGATTTGCTAAATAAATAAATAAAGACATAAAAGAAAATACAAAGGAAAAATAAACAAAAGACACAAAAATCTAGGGTTGTGATTCCACACAATATTATTCTAAAGATAAATTGAGTCTTTTATATATGTGATAAATTACTTTGCTAACCCGAAATACGAAGATATGCAAAAGCCTCTTCCGATGGTAAGATGAAAATACCCAAAATAACCCAATTAATCATATTCCTATGTTAATCAAGTTACTCGAATTAAGTTCAAGTTCCAAATATGGATACCTCATCCTAACAGGTATATTCCTATCTTGTAAGGAAATATATTAAAGGGTTATCTATCCTCAAAGATGATCGTGAGCTATTGAATCTGAGGTTGAAAACTAAAATCCCTTTTCGAAGTTCATTTTAAGTTTACCACATCAATCTTATTGGTGATCAGGAAACAAGAAGAATTAAGCTTAAGATTCAATAAACAAACTAAAGAATTACCCAATATATAATTAAATCAATTATTAAGTATGTGAATATTGTGTTTCATCACTTCACAAGAATAGAAATAAAATGTTGGGGGTTAGGGAATCCACCTTTACTAATTCTAATTTAGAAACCTCCCTTATTATAATATAGAAATTATCAGTGATATTACCAACCGACCATACATGCGATATCCTCATTAAATAAAATTTTCAATTAAGTCCAAGCGACAATAAAGACGATGTTATTATTTGTCCATAAATCAGCCATATAGGCGGTAATCATCTGTCACTTAAAAACCGGCCATATAGGCGATGTCACATTATGTCAAATAAATAAAACCAGCCATTAAGGAGGTAATCATTTAATTTAAATTATAATTTCCATATTGTAATTAAGGGAGATTGATCTAAACTAAAATAATAAAAGCTTCGCCCTCCCTCACCGGAAATCTAACTACAAAACATAAAAGAAAAGAAAAGAAAAGAAACTACTACTATTACTGTAAATAAAAATACATAATTTAAATTACAAAAAAATAAACAAACAAGATAAAATCCTTAAATTCCTTACAAAAATCTAAGGAAAACATGGGAATTACAAATGAAATGGCTTGGTATTTATAGAAAATCTAAAGGCTTCCACCAATGTCTCCACCAATTGGTCCACCAAATATGGCACCAAACATGACATAAAACATGGCACTAAACATGGCATCAAATATTACGTCAAACAAGGAACCAAACATGACACTAAATCCTCCACCAAACATGCAATCACATTTCATGGAAGTTTGACCATTTTTATTTCTATTAATTTATTTATTTTTTCTAATATACATATCATATATGTAACTTTAGAAACCAATGGCACCTTAATTAAAAAGATGAATTGGTGTTTCTGGAGCAAAGCCCCAAGAGTATTGAAAACCAATTCTATAATAGTCAATATCAACGAATCAAATCATATAAGATTCGATTACACCCACTAATCAATTCCATCAAAATGGAACCGTGGAAGTTTAATATTGAGTTAGAATCATATTCATTAAATAAATTCAGAACTAATTGCCATAAATTCATGTGTTTGATCATATCAAACATCTTCGAACAATTCAAAGACTCACAATGAATTTTATAGTTTTTAACACTTCAAATAGAATATCTTTGAACCATTCAAAATATTATATCCGCTTTTCATTAGAAACATATTGAAAGTTCTCAAACTATTCAAGACGTCCAATATATTCTCTTAAAAACTCACAACTAAGTAATGACAATTCATTAACTAAGTTACCGAGCAAATAAAACTATCTAAGGAAATTTCTAATTCATTAAACTACACACATCCAATGTATTAGTTTAATAAATCAGTTGTCCAATGACAATGATCGGTTAAATGAGATTTAATCACAACCTGAATACAATATTCATTAAATGGATATGGATATATGGTGTGATCTCGTATCAGACCATCCGTTACAATACGAAACAAGCATCTAATTGTTTTATGATAAAATCTTATATAGCACATTTCTAAGTTATTTACTTAACCGAATATTTCTTAATGTTCATCTTTCATCAATGACACTACTAGTCATATTAAAATATGTAACAACTATTTATTCAAAACAAGTAACTATCCAATAGTCAAAAGTTCTGATATCAAATATCAAAACAGTCATTAAACATTATTTCAAATAACTAGACGGGAGATCTGGTATCCAATACCTATAGTTTTCGTATTATGAGAATCGATATTCTCTGTACACAACTATACACATCTCATTTCTTAAGCTTTGTAATTTGTGATCAATTATTCACAACAATTGCAAATGATTAATTAGTAAATTGTGTGAGACTCGCGACTTCTAAAAGTCACTAAAGCCCAGAAACGTCATTATAAGATAAACAAACACTTAAGGGGTTTTCTTAATGCTAGTCAAGAATCTCGAGACATGAACCAATTCAAGTCAATTCTTTCTGCATAAGAAACAATTCTAACTAGACAGTTATATCCTAAACGGATATCCATTTAGATTACCTAATGTGGCTTACTAACTACATCACAAACCATCTTGATTTTCAATAAAATCGAAACAACATTTCCTGATAGTTCGACTAATCTAACAATATATAAGTCTACTATCTTTCTAGATCCTATTATAGAAAAACGCAACCATAAGTAAAGTCAGAAAACCTATATATTCAAGTAATATACTATGCAGTGGATTAGAAGCATAATTCTATAAGTAGTATAGAATAAATGAAAAGAAAAGCAGTAAATTCCAAAATATTACACACTTGACCGGTGTGGGATTATAATCATAATCCCCGGCAACAACACCAAAAACTTGACTGGTGCATTCACACGCGTATAACACAAGCGCACGTATCGTTTAAAAAGTATAAAAATATCGATCCCATGAGGACTTAATTCCTATTGTTGTTTTTAATTATTGATACTATTTATTTACAGGTATCTAATTTATAGAGAGAAGAGAATTGATTGCTCTTAGTTGGTTGAATGTGGATTTGCTAATTAAAATAAAAATAGACACAAAAGAAAATACTGAGGAAAATAAAAGAAAAGACTCAAGGATCTAGGGTCGTGACTCCACACAATATTATTTAAAAGGTGAATTGATTTTCTTACATATGTGTAATAAATTAGTCTGCTAACCTGGAACACGAAAATATGCAAAAGCCTCTGTCGATGGTCAGACGCAAATACCCAGTATAACCCAATTGAACCATACGTCTATGTCAACCAAATTACCTGAATTCATTTAGATCAAGTTCCAATTGTGGCTACCCCCGCCCGACAGGTATATGTCTATCATATAAGGAAATCTATTAAAGGGTTATCTATCCTCAAGGAAGATCGTGAGCTATTGAATCTATGCTCGAAACCTAAAATCCCTATGTTTAGTTCATTTTAAGTTTACCAAATCAATCTTATTGGTGATCAGACAACAAGAAGCATTAAGCTTAAGACTCAATAAACAAACTAAAAAATTACCAATAAAAAGAAAATCAATTATTAATTGTGGATATTGTGTTTCATCACTTCCCTAGAATAAAAATAAAATGCTGGGGGTTGGGGGATCTACTTTTACTATTCCTAATTTAAAAATCTCCCTTATCATAATACATAAATTAGCTGTGATATTACCAATCGACCATGTAGGTGGTATCCTCATTAAGTAAGATTTTAATTAAGTCCAACCAGCCATAAAGGCGGTATCATTATTTGTCCATAAACCAGCCATATAGGCGGTAATTATCTGTCACCTAAAGACCGACCATATAGGCAGTGTTACTTTATGTCAAATAAATAAAACCAGCCATTAAGGCGGTAATCCTTTTAATTTGAATTATAATTTCCATATTATAATTAAGGGAGATTAATCTAAATTAAAATAATAAAAGCTTCATCCTTCCCCGAGCGGAAATGTAACTACTAAACATAAAAGAAAATAGAAGAAGAAGAAGAACTACTACTATTACTGAAAATAAAAATGCATAAATTAAATACTGAAAATAAATACAAACAAGCATCAATCCTTAAATTCCTTACAAAAACCTAAGGAAAGCTTGAGAATTACAAAGGAAATGGCTTGGTATTTATAGAAAAACCTAAAGGCTTCCACCAATTTGTCCACCGATTGTTCCACCAATTGCTCCACCAAACATGGCACCAAACATGGCATCAAACATGGCACCAAACATGGCAGCAAATATGGCATCAAATATGGCACCAAACATGCAAGCATGTTTGGTGGATGTTTGACAATTTTTATTTTTATTTTTATTATTTTTATTTTATATTTTGAAAAAGACTATAGTAATTACTCAAAATATACTGGATTGTTCATCAACTTCGGCCTTCTAAACTTCCGAATTCTAAAATATTTAAATCTTATAAATTGTAGATCTTTGAGTCTTCTTTAATTTACAACTTCAATCAACTCAATCGGATATCGGATGAAAAAATTATGGCCAAAATATGAAAAATGCGAAAAATTGGAATTTAGGACTGTACTTTGTGACGCGTATAGTAAAATTTCGTTTTTGACGATTTTTCCTCCGGATTTCATTGTTTTAGCCCTGAATTGATTCCATTAAGTCCTAATATTATTTTTATCTGTAGAATAAACAAAAACACATCAAAACGTTCATAAACTCGAGAAACTATACAAAATATTAGGTTAAATAAGTGGGAAATAGTGATATAATTACCACTCATCAATCCTATTCTAGAATTACGCAACCATAAGTAAAGTCAGAAAACCTATATATTCAAGTAATATACTATGCAGTGCATTAGAAGCATAATTCTATAAGCAGTATAGAATAAAGGAAAATGAAAGCAGTAAATTCCAAAATATTACACACTGCTGTAGTTATGGATTTTAAACTCAGCAGTGTCTCCCACTACTTTATGTAAAACCATAATCCCCAACAGATAACGAGAATTCAAGAATCAAATCGAATTCCATCGTGAGAGTAGAATCTCATGAATATATTTCGACTCACAGCTTTGGCACGATCTGGCCTATGTATATTCATTAGGTAGACAACTCATTGTCAATCACTCACCAGTGACTTCTAGTTTTGGTCCTGACCGTTTCTCGTTATGACAGCTTTGGCACGTTAACAAGGAGGCATATCAAGGTTTCACTTGTCAATGACAAACTCAAGCTACCGATGTAGTCCTGATAACTTTGGCACGTTTATGATTTCCACTTTCACTTGAATTTATCTAGTATCAATATACAACCGAAATGGATAATAATCTTATAACCTACATCCTCACAGCTTTGGTACGATCTCAGATACAATTATAGAAAGATAACCATAAACCGTACTGACAAGACGGACCAAGAAATGTGTATCCAATACATGTTACTTTATAACCATATTTAAAACCGGGGATTTTCCTATGGAAGCTATACTCTACATCAAATGTAGAATTATAATCTAAATCATTTTCTAAACAATTAAATTATACCTTAGAAACATAACTCAATCTAACAATTAAATTTCCGTTATATATTTGTTAGCATAGAACCGAACAATTAAGAAACATATCTAGATTCTAAGCATATGCGTACATTAAAATTGGATTAAATATCAAATATCAAGCTTGGGTAATGTAATGGATGAACGATCAAACCCACTATGATACCATTTTTGTTGGGGTTTTGGGCGATGTGCGCAGCGGAATCGCGGTTTAGGCGAAATCATATTTTAAAACTTTTTCAAAATACCAAACAAATTATTCAATATCTAATATGAATAATTTATTTATGTTTTACCTAAACCTATTTATTTAATATCAAATATTAACATAAACATATATGAAATTTCGTGAAACTTTTATGAAAACCGTTTTTCTGTAAAATGACGTAAAATATATATTTTACCGAACTGACCACCCGAAACTTACAGAAACTACCCAGGTCAGCTCCAATAGCGTCGAGGCAGTTCATGGGCTGCCCGAACAGTGATGGTTTCACTGTTTGGATAGCCATCACCCGGTTGGCTCAAAATCCACCCGGTAACGTCGTTTTTGCCTGTTTTCATTTATTTCAAGTCGGAAATACTTTTCGAAAATTGTTCTAACAGCCAAAACACACCCAAAACATTTATAACACTTCAAATTAAACAACACAATTGTTGAAAAATCCAGATCTGATCCAGAAAATTAAAATGCTAATATTTCATGCTTTAAACCATTTTTACCAAGATTTATCAAATTAACCTAACACCAAATGAGTCCCACCACACATGAACAACTCTAGAACAATTCTAGGCTATCTTAGTGTGGATCAACAACTCTAGAATGGAAACTCTTCAACAATTGAATAAATTGGCCAAATATAATAATAATATTCACCAATTTCATTTCACACATGCTCAACCACTTCCAATTCATCCACTATAACCAAAAGCCCCAAATTTTATAAGCTAAGAATCCCTAGAATAATTCTAAGAAATCATGAAACTAGAAACAAATTTCAAACTTTAGGGATTTTGAAGATTACCTCTAAAACTACAATGTTCCTTAAGCCATTTCTTGATTTTTTTTCCCTTCATATATGAGCTTGAATCATCAAGCTTCAATGAAACCCAATTTTCATATTTTTACCATTTGATATTCTCGGCAATGTTGAAGAAAACAAGAGAGAGAAATAATTTTTTCATTTAAATCCCTTGTTGACCGAATCTAAGAGCTTAATTTAGTCATTTTGACCATTTAGTCAAATTAAATGATAATAAACTTTATGCTAACCATTCATAATTGAACACATAAAGTATCATTTAAATCATGCCACGTGATCCAATAACAATTGGAAATTTTTCACAGCATTTATGAAAAAGGTTGGTGTAGAACACAGAAATCGGCGACACTGTTCCAGGCTCGCGGCCTAATTGGGAGTGCAGAGTAGCCCGCGGGGGACTAAACTGGAGAATAAAGGAGTCACCACTCGATGTGCACCGGGAAAATGATTTAAGGCCGCACTCACCCCTCACAAGGGAAGACCTCAAATCGTTGGGTTCGAAATGGTCACTTACTTATGTCAATTGTAATGAATGGATTTGTGCAATTTTAACCATGTCTACTCAACATACATTTGAAAATGTGATATAAACTCCTATAAGTCCTAAATCTAAGTTCGCATGCTTTAAAAGTAAATTCTCATAACGGAAAACACATAACATCACACAATAAACATGTTGAATAAATAAAAATCTAAACATAACGTAAATTAAATTCCTATTGCGAAAGGTAAATAACTAAATCATGCACAAAGAAATAACGTACTAGGCTAAATCATACTTAAAAAATAAACAAATAATCTTCTAACGGCCTAATCATGCTTAATACAAGGTTGGATGAAACGAAATGTGGGAATCTCTCAAGTGGTACGTGGCATTGTATCCTGAGTGCAAACCACAATACCGTCAATTCAGATTAGGCTATGGAATTATGTCCGAGTTTCCTTCCAATATACCACAAGAGATAACACATATTCCGTCCATTCGGAATCACACCATGCCTCAATAAATGACTCACATTCCATAATATATTAAAATAAATAAAAGAATGAAAGATAATAAATAAA